>UELX01004065.1:0-19874 GCA_900480035.1 Eupelmus urozonus
CTCTTATTGATCTTTGCGAACCATGGCGTTATCTTTTTTCTCCTCTCATCAAATTAATTACGACCAGCGAACGATAACTTCTCCATCTATTATTTAAAATTATTTTTTATACTTTCAAACAAATATTTAAAATTATTTTTTATAATTATTATTAAATGTTGTACTAAATTTATTCTAGTCAATATTTTCTGATAAGATGATATTTTATTTCTCAAAAATAAAATAATCGGGTTTCTGAAATTTAAAAATTATTAATACTGCTGAAGGTAAACGAAATCTTTAAAATTCGCATTTTGAATAATTTTATTATATTATATTACATGAATTTCGCTATTATGTATCACGTTAATGTATATATAATTATAATTACATCTTTTAATTCTGCACTCTTTCGCAATACAATCATTCTTAAATATACCCTTTACGACTCGTGGCTTAACAGTAATCATAGCGTGGCTTAACAGTAATCAATACCAGAAAAATTTCTTTTAAATGAAATTTTTCCGCAATACATCAAATGTCTAATTACAATATGTTACAGTTCGTTAGTTGCATTCGTAAAAGTACTTTGGTTTTAATTTAGAAAAATCTTTTCACTTTCTTCCTCATCCAGTCTCCGTCCAATTTAATTGGAGATATTCAATTGGAAACAATTAATTTGAAACTTGGTGAAAGAGCTAAATATTATCGTCACTTTTTCACACCTTGCGATAATCAATGCAACTAAAGTAAATCTATATAACTATATAATACAAATTCGCTGTTTAATTTCGTTTTACGACTTCTCTTTCTGAAATTATCAACCCTTAGAATAATTACTTTTACTTATTGATGGATATAGAATCGATTGCTTAAGACTTTTCGAATCTAACAAAAAGGAATCTGTTATATTTGTTACATATATTATGTAACCATTTCCAAGCAAGCTTTACATATAGATTTTATCAAGAAAAATTATTAAAAAGCTTAACACTTGCTTTATTTTAATACATATATTATCACAGATACCTCGTATACTATCCAAGAATATCGAATCTATGCATGGATGAAAAATTTTCTTAAATATTAGCCACTGGAGAATTTGGTTACAGCGTAATATGAGATCAAAACAATATAAGAAATAATGATGTTAAAAAAACTTATATCATTTTCTTAATTACATTCTTGCGGATTATTAAAAAGTATAAAGGATTATGCTATTATAAAAGCAGTGGGATTTCAACCAGAAGACCAATTTTAATTTTATAGTTTTTCATAGTTATATTGTAAGTCTTTGCAGGTATTCTAGTTACCGACATTTTTATACATTAAATCTTATATTATTCATATAATTCAAGAACGATTGCGTTTTTTGTGACCAGGTTTTTATTGTTTTAATAAATTATTCAAATAATTGTTAATTAAAGTAGTTGATACTAGCCAAATAAAATTGCTATCAATAATTAAAAAAGAAAAGAAAGTTAGTTTTATTTCGAATCGGTTTCATATATTTTATTAATATCGTATTCTTCGTCTCAAAATGATTTGGTTTGAATAACAAAATAATATGGTTTGCATTCTCGATGAAAGGTGATTCTTGATTCGTTATTTTTTAGTAGTCATAATTGATAAAAAATACAAAGCAGGGTATTATGAAAAGAAATTTTTCCTGGCATCCTTTCCCTTATATCCAGCTACAAATGTTCAAGTAAAAATCAAGGTTCATTTGCTACAATAAGACAAACGCCATAACTAATTTACAATCGTACAAGATCCAATCAAAAATTCCTTCCTCGGCCATAAAAACAAAAAGGAGTCAAAAATTTCAGCTCCGCATTAAGACTCTCGCTCTCTACTTAACCAATCCTCATCACGCTATCCAACACACGCTCAATCAGCTACCTTCCACCTAACCATCATCCACCATCGCTACATCTCGGCAATCGATTCTACATCATCATCATCAGCTCCGCTCTCGCAAAAAGTCAGATCACTCGTAAGCCGCGTGGATCTCATGGGGGCGATTTCATCACGTGACGTTGATTTCTTCATCATCGTCGTTGTCACTGTGGTCCTCGGGCCTCTGGGGACTCGTCAGCGGACTGGCGTCGCTTAGGTCCATGCGTTGCCTGTCGCCGTCGGCGTCGCTCAGGTCAGGATTGGGATTGTTCTTGTTGGGCAGGGTTTGCTCCCGCGAGCCGCCGGTCGCGAGGAGCTCGCGCTCCTTGCTGTTGCGCCACTTCATGCGCCGGTTTTGGAACCAGATTTTCACCTGGAATAGTGAGAGAAGGGTAAAATTAGTTTTGGGTTAAAATTGAATTTGGCTTTGGGATGGTAATAAGTATTGTGCTAGAATTATTGATAGATGATAGATGAGATGCTGGTAATGTTACAACTAATAATTTTGCGGATATTGTTGCAAATATTGTAAGTTATCTTGTTGAAAGAAACCAATAGAATTCAATATAAAGCGGTTCCAATGAGAAAATCCGATAAGAAAGTACAAATACTTCACACGCGTACGGCATTATATGTGTGTAATTGCACCATTTGTCTATATTTTTATCAGATTTTATCAGACCTTTGCAATCGGGTTGCAAAAACAAGTATAAAATATTAGATTTTTACACCAGTTTTTAATGGCTTCTATTGGTTTATTCCAACTGGATATCCTCTTATTATATATGCTTATTTTATTGAGATTTTGATTATTTTAACCCAAGTGTAAATTCCGCCATTTTAAAAAAATTATAAAACGATTTAATTTTGACATACATTCATTTTTTACTGTTTTGTTTATTTCAGTCAAAGTTGTTCCTTAAAAATTATTGTTCTTTTTAAAAGGTGTAGAAATTTATGAACCTTTTTTCAATTTAAAGTACACGGCAATATTTTAAGTTCAAGGTATTACAAACCTTAAAATATTTGTTTAACGCCTTATAAAAAACTTATTGTATTTTAATTCTATTTGTTGGAAATTTACTGTAACGTCCAACATTTTTTTGCTTTTTATTTTATTCCTTGTAAATTGTAATAAAATTTACATAAGATTTATTCAAGTCTTACAAAAGAATTTAAAAAAATATTTGATTTTAAAAAGAAAAATAATTCTTTAAGATATAATAGTCTGACTAGGTCGCTTAATATTTGGTAAAAAAATATGAACAGGCATTTTTTAATAGTAATTTTTATTTAATAGACTAACCGAAAAATTATTTCTTTTGCATACAGCCATAAAAAAACAATCGATTTTAAAATCCTTTTAAAATCATTCGCTAATTAGCAACCCACGGCCATAAATCCACCCCGCCATCCCCCAACTATCTCCCAACCCACACCTCAGCATCCCAAAATCCCTCGACAAATCCCGACAACACACACAACAAACCCTTCGCAGCGCTACAAGTCGCATGGCTCGCGGCGTGGCTACGCGCCGGGAGTAAGTTTGAGCGCGGCTTTGTCACACCCCCGGCACGCGCGAGGGTGTCGCGAGTGTCAGCTGCACGCGCCTCGGAATGAAAATTCGGAAAGCAGTTTAGCTAAATCAATTTTCTCGTTCTCTCGCCGTTTGCGCCTCGCGCGCGTTTTGTCAAGCTTTCTCTCCTCGCTATCTTTATTTTGTTCTGGCGAGGGACCGTTTCTTTGGTTTTCATGGTTGGGCTAGGGTTGCGGAGGGATGGGGTGGGGAGTCGGGTTGGTTGGAGGGCGTGGGATATCGAGAGGTTCGAGGAGGTAGGGATTAATTAGGGTTGCTTTGTGTCGCTTAATAGGCTGACGAATTGTTATGAGGGTTTTGATTGTGGAGGGAGGGATAATGGTGGAGCCCTGGTTTTGCTGGGTGGGACAAGGAACTTATTTCTTTTATAACTGATTTATTAAAGAAATAAAGCAGTTTTATTGTTCGGTTGTGATTTATTTTGACCGTTCTACTTTTTTGAGTTATCAGCTATTAAAATATTTTTTTTTCAACATTTTTAAAACTATTATAAAAGTATGAAATAATGGTGATTTTAAGTATAGAATTAGACCAAATAAAAACTACTTTGTATAAGCATTTAAATAATTGCTTAAACAATAAATTTTAAGATATTTTGTTGCATACTTAAGAATATATTTTAAGTGTATTAAATTTTAATTTAAGTATTACAAATGGTAATCTAATTCCTGAAGTAAAATAAACGATATCATAACTTAATTTATAGACAATTAAATATAATTTTAAAAAATTCATCACACTAATAATAATAAAAAGTTTTCACATTCACTAATGCTGGTTTAATTCTCAACTTCTGACACGTGTTTCAATTCAAACCCCTCCCATTAGAACACGTTATCACGAAGCCTTTTATCGAATCGATTCAGGCTTTAAGATGTGCAAATTAACGAGAGAGCATATGCTAGCAAACAATTTGAATTCCCTCAATTCCCCGCGGGTCGTTTAGAGAGACGGCGAAACCACTGAGCGTGTGTGTGCTTAAGGGGATTTCGATCATGGTAATTCCGCATCGCGTTCTTCCCGACATACGACCACTTCTGGGGGAGTTCTCAGAGGTCGATAAGTGAGAGTAAGTATCAGTTTATGTGTAACGATTTAACGTCCTTATTGATTTCGAATAAAAATCTTGATATATTGTGATAAAACTGTCTTTTTGTAGGTAACGAAACGCATTTAGTTATATTTCAAGAAAATAATTTGCTTAAATATGTGCGTATTTATGTGTTTTATAATTCTGTATTTAATAGCTTTTTTTCTGTATGATATGAAATTACATGATATGGTCTCGTATCCAATCAATATGTTTGCTTATACATTCATTTTGCGCTTATATACCTGTATTGAAGACGCAATTTAGGCAAAAATTTCAGTTATTAAATAAAAAAAGGAATAACGTTAAAAATAAAATTAATATATTATTTCTTATTAGAATCATAAAGATTAATAATAATGAGATTACAGTCTCTTCTTGCTATAGTTGTATTAGACTCGTTATAAAATTTTCGTTGACATTTAAATAAATGAAAAAGCATTGTTACTTTCTATTATTTGCTTATATGAGACGATCGCCTACAAATTCATTACTTTTTTGAAAACATATATATTTCAGTCTCATTAATCATCTTAAAACACAATTTTTCTCTCATTATTATAAAATATAGTGAATCTTCAAAAAAGTGAGGCAAAATCGGATTCTTGTATAAATAACTGACAAAAAACAGTAAAAAGCAAATACAAATACAAATTTTCTCTGTAATCTACATTAATCAAAATATAAAATATCTGTTATTATCCTACCTCTATCAGAGGGTAGATGAAACCATTTTCCTACTCAAAGCTCAGATGTATCCTAAATTACAGACTTATAAAACGAACATTCTATTTTAACAGAGTAATATTATTATAATAACCTGTAGTAAAGTTATAATTTTAATTTATGGATAGATAAAATCATTAGGATAATCAAAGGAGGATAATCAAAAAAGCATGACCTTAAGAAACTTCTCAATAAATTGTTTGCTTATATATTGATTAGCCAATTGATGAGCTTACGTATTTCAAAGCATATTTAGTAACTATAGTGTACGTAATATTAGAAAAAGAAATATGGAAATCGAAACATCAAAACATTTAATTTCTAAAGTGTGAATTTAAACTACAACATTAAATTAACCATTAAATATAGGAAGTAATATTAATTTTAAATTTACTTAAATAATTACTGCGATTGATAATTCAATTACTCATTTATTAAAAGTGAAGAAACATTAATCTTAAAAAAGCCGAAAACTCGCAACTTTTCCCATAGTTCAAAACGATACACTAGGCGGTAGTGTCTCCTTGCAACTAATATTCCTGACTATTCTCTCAAGTAACAACACTCATATACATTAATGGAACGTACCCGATTTTACCCCACTATCCAGTTTTACCCTACTTTACCCTATATACATACATGCAACCCATTCGAGTTCCGAGGGTTGATTGATTGTCCCGTCACTAGCAGCAGTCCAACTGAGCGAGAAAGAGAGCAAGACAGCCTAACAAAAGTAACAGAGCGCCGTCCATGCAAGGCTGCCTTTCGCGGCCAAGTTGAATTGCTACGGGCTTAATTTTGCTCTGTGAAGCTGCTAACTCAACAGTGGAAAATTGCTGTTTTGTTTTTATAGGTTGACTCGGTGGGAAAGGTACCGAAGGGTCACGGTTTTTCGAGTTTCTAGTTTTGAAAGAATATTAAAATTTTCTAGACTAAAGCTATCGGTTGTTGTTAATGTCTATTTATCTAATAAAAACAATTAAAGACAAATTTAAATGACGGAATATTTTGAGATAAAATGGTTGGTCTCTAAAACGAACTATATTTATTATTTCTTTTTGAGGCACAGCTTGTAGTGGAGTGACTATTATGCTTTCGCAACTGCACTGATGTTTCTAAATTTTGTTATAAAACTATTTATAGAACCGTAGTCTTTTTATAAGTCAAACCATTAATTTATTTATTCCTACTTTATTTAAAATAGTATATATATTATCCTTTTAAGCGTTCTTGCAAGAATACAATTCGAAGATTACAAACAAAACAAGTAATCAAAACACAAAAAAATCAATCTCTCCCAGCAATAAAAAGCTTCCACAATCATCCGACCCATCGATTTAATAAAACCAAAGCGCAAACACTCGCAGCAGCCTCAACACCCCCAAAATCCGCCATAAAAACCAATGCTTTCCCAAGTCCCAAACGGTATCGAAAACACCTCGAAGCGAGCGTCTCAACGACACTGCTCCGGCCTTGCAAGCGAGCATCGAGCTGGAAATTGAATTTCGACGCGTAACGCCAAAGCCGCATCCACTTGCGGCTCGCTCTCTGTCTCTCTCTCTAGCGGCACTCGAGGATCTTCCCAACACCTCGGGTACCATTTGACTGCGGAACTCAGCGGCGGAGCGATTCAGCTCGGCGATAATGCGAGATAATCCGATATTCGAGGGAGGAGCCGAGTGTCGTCGAGCTGACGTGACGTCGCGGGCGTGGGATCAGCTTTTTCACGGCGATTATTGGGTCTGGGAGGGTACTGTTGCGATGAGAGTCTGCTGAGGAAGAGGAGAGTGTGGGGGTAGTGGAGGGAGTAGGACAAATGTTTGTAATTTATTATTGAATGTTTCTTTTTCTTTTAGAGTTTGACTGATGATTTTTATTTAGTCTAATCTTAATTTCCGTATATAATTGTTTAGATTTTGATAATATTCTTCTAAATCGTAAAATAAATTGAAAGTAAAATAAGATGAAACTTTAATTAAAGTATTAACTGGCTGACTAAACATAGCTATTAACTACTGACTCGATACATTTTTTTTCTAATACTTCAAATAAATGATAATTATAAATATAGCCTGTAATAAAAGAAATTTCGACGTTGATATCTCAATCTTAAACAATAAATCCTCAAGTGTACCATCATCTTAAAACCATCTCTCAACTGAAGCCCCACAAGCTCTCTGAAATATACAGTTTTAAATAGGCTCCGCACAATTGATCGCAAATTCATAAGTAAACTTCCGTAACCCCGAAAAAGGCTAATCGATTGGCCCCTTTTATTTGTTCAGCTTCCCGTAGAAAGAAAGTGAACGATCACAACCGGAAGTACTTTTTATAGAGCGATCCAAAGAGCAGGTAATCGGTAAATGATTGGCTGCTCCGCGCGTGGATTCAAGAATGCGGCGCTTACGGCCGCTGAAGAAAAACTAAAGGGTGGTCTATTTAGAGTGATCGAGATTCAACGATGGCGTATTTCAAGTAGGGAAGCTATATATTTTACACTTTTATTGAAAATTTTTATGATTTATTGATTGCATATATATACAGTTATAGAAATTTATTCATGTACATGAATCGACCAGTACTTCCCCTTGAAGTCTCATAAAAATTCATTTAAGTGATGACAGCTAATTCCATTTTTTGAGCTTCTTAAAGAATAGATGTCGCTCAAAAAAAAAATTTTTAATAATTCGCAATACGAAATCTAAAGCTTACTTCCTCCTCAATCCCAAAAAACCAAGCAACAATCCTACGTCTTTCTCGCATGAAACATCAACGCTCCGCAGCAAGTTGGCAAAAAAACGGACTGCTCCATCTCTTGCGAAAAGCGCGCGCCTCGAAAGAGCGAACCCTCCCACGCGCGTTTATATATATATACAGCCACCAATTCGTAGAGTCGGTGGGGCGCCGGGCGCGCGCCATCTGGCGCAGTTTAATAAAAGACGATCGATTATGACGTCGGCCTCAGAACTACAGCCCCTCGCCCGCGCGCGAGCTAAAGAGCCAGCCCGACGGGCGCGAGATGATAAAGCGGCCGCGTGAGTGCAGGACGCGCCGAGTGAGCCGGGGAAAATTTGTAAAAATGTAAACGCCCGTTGGGCGGCTCGAGAATTAAGATTTTGCTGTACAGTTTGCTATGCTAATCTGACTTTTTCTGATTCTTGAGTTCTGGGGCTTTTAAGCAGTGGGAATTGGAGGTAATTGGATGATGCGCAAGAAAGTGTGGATGAAAGAATGAAGTATTGATGGAAAAAGATTTTACGCCTCCTTTTGCGATGAAATTCTGTAAAAAGTAATTTGTTGAAATAAGTGTGGCAGTTACAAATATAGATAAGAGATCAGCATTAGTTACTATAAAAATCTACGTTTCACAGATATCTTAAAAGCTTTAACGGCATGGAAAAATACATCCCTCATCAACATGCATATCATACGATAAGCCCCATTAGGCGCAAAAATAATCTTTCTCCCTGAAATATTCCATATACATAAATTACAAAAACAAATCATAAAACAGTCTAAAAAAATTAATACAAATCAGCTCGAAACCATACAGCGAGAGAAAGAGCTGCCGCTCGGCAGAGACGAAAAGCTCTGGGCGCCAGCGCACGTGCGCAGAAGGCGAGCTGGCTCAGGGTGGGGGCGCAGCTGCGGGGGTGGGACGAAAAAGCGCGCTGCGGGGACAGCCGAATGTATGGCGCCGCGTGCGAGCCCAGCTCAGGAAAGGACATTTCCGAGGGGCTGGACTCGCGCGCGTTAATACGCGAATGGCCGAGCCAGAGCCGCGGCTTCTCCGTCGTTATCGGGCGCCGGCTATTTCGAAGGGGGGCTTCATTGTTTGCAGATCGCCGGGGAAATCGGTTGTCGAGTGGCTGTTTATCGCTTTGGATTTGCGGGAAGGTTTTTTTCGGGGATGTGGGTTTTGGAAAAAGTAAATTGGGTGTAGAGGAAGGTATTTTTGGATTTAAGTGGAATTTGACTTTTTATTGGGAATAAACGTTTTCTGTATTTCTGGGTATTTCGTAAATATTTCGAAAATATTTGTACCATTCAGGCAGCAAAATGAAAATCAGACAAACTCAATCTAATTCTCATCCCTCCGTCCCTGAAGCGTGAAAATCGTATCCCTCAAGATCCGCAAATCGCGGTATTATCATCCGCACCGCTCCTCCAGCTCTCTCTTCGCTTCCCCGCACTATCACCGAACTTGAGCCTTAAAATTTAAGATATCCAGATTACAGAGGAGCGGAAGAACGGCAAAGCGAGAGGCAGGGAGGAGAGAGAGAGAGAGAGAGAGAGAAGCGAGGCATTTTCGCGAAGTGATTAAAGTTGATCCACAAAGAAGGAATCTATATGCATACCCGAGTATTGTATATTCATGGTTTCTTAGCTCCTCCCAGCTGAGGATCTCGCCCCCCGTCGGCTCCTCCGCGGAGGTATAAAATCCATAATGCATGAAGGTCCGCGCGCTGTAGTCGTAAGCCGGGCAGCGCTCGGGATATTGCCGCGGCGCTGTATTCATGCTGCGCCCCTTTGTTTTTAATATCCCTCAGCGCTCGCGCAACGAGAGATTATGCCGAGCGCGCCTGCTGTTTTCGTGTGTGTAAGTGTGCTCATTCTTTACGAATCAGGCGGCGGACGATGTTTCAGCTAAAGGTTGGGAGAGGCTCGATCGGTTTTTAATTTGGCTGGGGTGAGACGATCGGTAATTGTTTAGTTGCTGCTGATGGTTAATCGGTCTTTTAAATGATTTTTAAAGTATGGGAGGAAATTACGACTAATAATTTTGCGATGTCATCGCCCTTATGAATGAAACGTTTTGTTTTATTCAATATCCATAAATGTGAAATTATCTCAAAATTTTTTGAAAAAGAAGACTTTTTGGACGGCACAATCGATTGAACAATCAAAACGAAACTCAACGACAAAATCCTCAGCCCAAGGGCAAAGCCTTTCTCAACTACATCCACAATTCGACACAACTCCTCCATAAAGCACATTTGCCGAATAATTCGAAACTAGCTGCGCGTGCTGCCGTACGAGCTGCGCGTGAATGCCAGGGTCAGCTCTATAAACGCAACGAGACGTTGAAATCATTCCCCTCCTCGTGCACCCACATCTCTCCCTCTCTCTTTCTCTCTCTCTGGCTCTGACACGCGCAGACAGATCGGCCATTAAGCTTTGTATTTCCGATGGATATAGAGTTTCCACTCCGCCTAGATTCCATCGCTCGCTCGTATCAATTTGTAGCCATTAGCCGTTCTGGCTTACCTTTTAGCTTCCGATCCGCGTGTTTGTTTTTCTCTCGAGGAGAGCGGCCCCGCCGACTCTGTTTTCCCCCGGCTTTTCGCGGGCCGCTCTAGCAACGTTTTCTTTGTAATGGAGATACTTTAAAGTGGGCTTTTCAGAGGGCCGATTGTTTTCTCGAGCTCTCTGTGTTTGCCGATGTCGGATTCACGCTTTCTCTGGGGTTAAATCGAGTTGAGTGTGTAGGAGGGTGGTTGCGTTGATGCTTTCTTTGGATGAAAGTGTAGAAGTGGGTTATGTATATAATGTGGCTTTTCGTTTTTACTGGGTAAATCTACTTTTTCCGTTTTCGAGAAATTGTAATGTTAAAATGTAATTTTAGTATTTAAAGGTGCCCTAGATTTGTTTTTTCGAGTATAATTTCATAGCACTCTACTTTCACAACTTACTTTTTAGCTATAAGAAATGTTTAAAAAGTTAATAATTTAGAAAATGATTTTAAATATACCGGTATACAATGATAATATTTTTATTTATTTCTTGCGCCGTTAAATGTTATGAATTACATTTTAGTAGAAAAAATGGCATCCAAGTATTTTCCAAAAATAGATCATTGATAAATAGTTGTCTATAATCAAAGCATCTTGACAATAACATTTTTAAAATTGAAAATTAAATAAAAAATAAATTTATAAGCCTGCTAAGCTTCTTAACCTTCTTATAAAAAAGCTTGAATTAATAATTTAATAAACTATCCATATTAGTTTATATATTCCAGACATTCGCCATAAAACGCGAAACCATCATAAAACATTAACCCAAAGCACCCCTTTAATTAAAATAAATTAATCAATACTCTCATCATCATCAAAAAAATAAAACTCACAAAAGAGCCAGCATCGACATCCGAGAGCGTCCCCCAAGCAGCCGCCCAAAATAAATTCCCTCAGAATAAGCATCAAACTCAGCCGGCCGCGGCGGCATCAAAATTTGACAGGCCAAACTTTCCGCCATAAAATTAAAGCCAGTTCCTCGCGCTTGGCTTTATCCTCCCTTTCGCCGTTAAAGAACGCGTTCTTCCGCCGAGAAATATAAAAGCCGCCGGCAAGAAAGTTAACCGCGCAGGAAGGAAGGCATCTTTCCGCGAGCGCGAATTAAGAGCCGCGTGATCCTGACAAGAGACTGACGCGTCCCGACGGCTCGGATTTTTGCCTTTTCCGCGGAGAAAGAAAAAATGAGGCGCGCTTAACAGCCCCCGCGGGGCCCTTTTTCCTTGACTTGGAAGCGGGAGCTCGAGGTTAATTAATAGCTGCTCCCGCGCGCTCCACGTCGCTCGAGGAAATTTCTCGGAGATCAGGCGGGCTGTACTCCTTTGAGCGCGGGGAGATGGCAGATGGAAGAGAGGAGATTTTTTTCTCGGGATTATGCTGTTTTGGATTTGGCAAGTGATAAAATGTGTGGTGGTTCTGTTAGAAATATTGTCATTGTTTGAATTTTAAAGATTATAATGTTGATAGGTGAGTTTTATAAGATCTGTATAGCTAAGCGTGCTTGACGTACTGATTGTGAAATAAAACATTATTTTTCTTTGAGGAAACACCTCTATGTTAAATAGCTCGATTTTTTTTAGCAAATTCACTAATTTTAAGAAATAGAAAAACTAAATGATCTATAGTTACTACAAAATATACAAAAACCCTGGTAGAAATTTCACCAATAAAATTGGTCAAGTGTCTAAAAATAGGCTGGTGGATGTCTAATTCTTTACAGTTGGCCATCCGCTGGCCAAAAAATGGGGAACGTTTTTACCAGGGAACAAAACAGTACATTTCGTAAAAACATGTAATTCTTGTAATTACAATTATCAATCAAATTTCCACGCTAATGTAAAAAAATAATTGATCTAACATGAAAATAAATGTGCTTAAAAATAATTAAATTAAAATTGAAAAGTATCATCCGCAGCAAGCGTATACCTGCCATCAGCCTGAAAACGATATTATAGACGTATCCATATTAACGAGGCTGGGAGGGGGATGATCCGGGTGAACTGCGGTCGCGAGGGGGTCAGCGCCGAGCGACGTCGCACTAATTACGTTAATTAGCCCCTCGCTCATCCTCTCGTCATATAAACTCGGCAGACGCGCTGCGGCGGTGGTCCGCCGAACTTAGGACAGTTAACAATTGCGCGGCGGCGGCAGCAACATGCGGCCCTAAACTGCCAAGCTTTAATTAAATTTGCCTCCCCCGCGCCGCGCGGCCAAAGATTCATGAAACAATCGTGAGGAGTGTAAACTCTGTGATGACGATAAGCGATGCTTTGTTGTTTCAGGGGAGGGGCGAAGGGGTTTCGATTTAGTTTCTTTGAGAGTTGATGGAAGTTTTGTAAATGAATTTAGGGGTAATTGATAACAATGGTTTTTTGTCTTTTAAATAAAAGAATTATTTTTTATGGCTTTAGGAGACGTAATTTTTTACCTATAATATTGACTTACAGCATTAGAGTCTTAATAATACCTAATATAAGATAAACACTTAAACAGAGTTTTTTTATTGAAATGAAATACAGGTCATTCGAAAAAGATTGTATTTCCTTTAAGCGAAGACCACATCCACGAGGAATATTATTAAGTGGTCTCATATTTTTTGGGTAACTCAAATAATTGTTTTTTTTCTTTTGAAGATTCTCTAAATCTAGAACGAGGAAACATATTTACACAAGAAAAAAAGTAAAACAGACAGTATTTTCCTAACCGAAAATCGCTCATCGCTCGTTCAGCAAAACCTGATCAAATCCCGAAAACCGTCGAGCAAATCAGCCCGCGAATCCGGAAATCGCGCTATCGTTTAATAAAATAGAATCTCGAGCCCGCAATAAAAGAAACAGTGTCCCTCTCGATTTTGCCATCATCCCGAAAAAAAGCCGATAGAGAGCGCGTTTTCTAAGGAGCAATTTTTTCCCCTTACGAGGAAGCTGGCCGACGAGAATCGAGATCTGACATCCGGCGCCGGCTGACGTCGGTTTTTTCGGACTTCGCACTTGGCCCATCGTCGGACAATAATCACTTTTACAGCTGTTCGCGCGGCTCGCCGAGTGATATTAGGCGATCCTCCTTTCTTGTACGGAAGAGAGATGTATAAGCGTGTGTCGGCTGCTACTTTTAGTAATATAGGCCGCTTTGTTCTTTACGTCTTAATATTGTGTAATTTTGCGACTTCTTTCATTTTATTGATTATTGATTATAGTAAGCGTATATCTTTAGTCTTGATTCTTTTATCAGGCATTCACTCATAAATAGAAATCCAAATTTCCGAAATATCGAAAAAAGAGTATATCGATATAATAACAACTTATAGTGGCGAAGCGATACGGTAACATTTCAATCACCGGGACATAAATCAAATATACACACTCGTCATATTACGTGACTTCGCGAATTTTCAGATGACTTTCCGAAAAGCGATCGGCAAGTTGGAATCTTTTATTAAAAAGTTTCTACGTGACGCGTTTGCTATGCAAGCCTCGAATCCGTATGTGGCTTCGCAGCAGTGTCACATGTTCAGCGCTGGATTCGCGCAACGAAGACGAACATCGTAGTAGGGGAAACGGGAGGTGAGAAGTGAAGAGCGAAAATAGATAGAAGGGAGGGAAGATGGTATTAGAAGAAGTTGGTCGTTTTGAATTGTATTCTTGATAAAATATCATTGGTTTTATGAACACGTATTTGATTGTTTTAAAATAAAAAATGAAAACTTTAAACGATACTGATACTTTAATTGTACAGCCAGTTTAATGCCAAAATCTATTTGTAGATATGTAAAGTTTACATATGAACTATATATTGATTATGTATTAAAATAGTTCTATTTTATACAATCATTATTTTCATCAATAAAAGAATAAAATACATCATCTAATTCTTGTTATCGTATTTGTCTCACGAAAAACAAATTTCAGATAAACTTGAATTGCCGAATTTGGAGGTCATACATAATTCAGCAATGCTGGAGTCATGTAGATACATCTATATGCTCGGTGTTCTCCAATTATTTTTCAATTTCATAAAATTTGAATTTCTTCTTAAACAATTTCTTCAATTTTTGTGATCTACGATTACATAACACTTCTGCTTATCAATTATACTCCAAATTTATCAAAATTTCAATGCATCAATACCTTTATAGTAAAAAACCCTATAGAATAAAAATACAACTCATCAAAAGAATCGAAATATTCATCCAAAAAGTCCGTACCACAAATACCACGTCAAAGCAAAACTCCCAACCAGAAGGAGCAAACGCTATCCTGAATCCACATTCCCCGGCAGCCCTCAAGTCCAGAAAAATCACAATCGAAAATCCACCAAACCAAGCAGCTCGCACCTCGAAAAATGCAGCGCGAAAGCGAAGAACCGAGAGATCGAAAAGTCGCACGGGGGAGAGGAGCAAGGGAAAGGGGCTCGTATATATGCGGAAGCGAGTCGCGCGAAATCGACTGACGGATATATCCTTCGGTCCTCCCTGCACACTCGTGGCGGGCCAAGCTCGTCATAAAAGCCAAGAGTGAGAGAGAGAGAGAGAGTCAGCGACCAATGGCGGTCGAGTCATGGCGGGCTCGAGGTGTGAATTATACATGAGGGATACGACGACGCTGAAGGAGAGAGCGAGAGAGAGAGAGGAGAAAGCGGCCCTCGTATAGCGGCTCCGCAATTTATTCACTTGATCATACACCCAGCGCAGCCGGCGCTTCGGAACGCGCGTGGATCAATCACGCGCGGCGGCCGCTTCGAGGAACGAGCGCTGAAAAATCGGAATATCGGAAGAGAAAGAGAGAAAGAGAGAGAGAGAGAGAGAGCTTTTTGCAAGCCGCGCAAGCTCGCGGTCTGTAATTGGCTTTAGAACCTTCTTGCAGGCGGGGCTGCAACGCCAATAAATTAACGTTTACACGTACACAGAGTGAGATACTAACTATCTTATGCATCAAATGCTGATTTTAAAAAGAATCTTGTAAAAGTCAATCTTAATCCTAAACAAAGCATCAACACGCAGGCAGCACCTGCCTTTCCCAACCCACCCAAGCCTCATAGCGCATGGAATTTTCACTCCCCCACCCCCGCATCTGCTGCAACAGCCCCGACACAGCCTCTATGCGCGAATCGACGCTCGCTCATATAGCCACGGAGTCACGCGCTGCTCTCTCTCTCTCTCTCTCTCACTCTGTGAAATCGACTGTGCTTGCAAGCCGCCATTTTCCGCGCGCGGCCCGCTTTCATTAATACGCGGCCTCGGCAGCTGGCAGCCGGCTGATATGCCCGCAGCTAATGAACTGGCATCGCCTCCGATTAAGCCGTGTATTACGCGCTCACGGACACCCCCGCGCGTGTCCGGGCCGCTCTTTTGCACTACCTGCGCGCGAGCGTTCGAGTTTTAACGAGAGCGAGCGAAACGTTGTTGGCTGTGGGGGAGAGAGAAGCGCAGGGTCGAGCGGTGATCGGCGCTTTTTTCAGCTTTTTCGTGTCGTAAGCGAGGGGGATGTTACGACTTTTTTGTGAGGAGTGGAGGGAGGCTGGGATGGTTTTATGGATTTGGCGAAATCACTTTGTTTTATTAAAGTTGGGCGGTTTTTTGCAAATGGAAATACCGGAATGCCGCGGCAGTCGGGTGAAAATTGTAGACAAGTGTTCTTTAAAGTTAATTTAGAATGGACTGCAGTTGACGAAAAGAGAAATGTAAAGGGGACAGTATTTTTTTTAGTAGAAAATATAACACTTTTGAAAACAAGTGGTAATGGAGGAGTTTGGTCAGACGTCTTTTCACCTATATACATGTATTAATACTGTTCATTATTGCAAATACGTATGATTGCTACAATAATGCAAACATCTAGGAATCAAACCGTAAAAAAAAACAAACTGAATAACATTAACACAAGCCAATAAACTAATCCATAAGACCCTAATAAACCTACAAGCATTGCATCAACGCACTCCACGGCAACAGTGAAAGCAAAGCATCTCAAAGCCAGCTTAAAGCTCCTTCCCAACAAACGCGCTCGAAATAGTTTATAGAGGCAAACTTGCGAAAGTCCGTGATTGGAGAATGGCTCTAAAGGGAGCTCGCATTAGTCTCTATCAATTCGATGAATGGAGTGGAGCGCGCGGGCCGGGCTAAATGCCGACGGGATTTCTCGCCGAGGCTTTCGTAGTTCGTTAGCTCGACAATTAGTGCTCTAATAAGGTCGTTAGCGCCCATATATCGAGCGCCACTAACGCGCCCCTGACGTGCGCCCGTAATTCATGATGGAAACTTCTCATAAAGTCCAATAGCGCCGGCTCCGCCCAGGCCGTCCCCGCGAGCCTGGATTTCTTCTTTTTTTTTGAGTGGTAATCGAAAGTCAATAGAATTAACAACTGTGCTGAAGAGGGATTCTTAGTGGTGGGTAAAGGATTTTGGATTTTGGTTTTTAAATGAGATTTTCTGATTCAGATTTTAAGTTTGAGTTTAAAAAAATAAAGATGGTCGAATTTTTACTTTCGAATTTCTTTGCAGTTTAATAAAGGTATTTTATGAAAGCAAGTTATTTTTAAAAGTAATGAAATAATTAGAAAACCTTATTATGATCATTTTATAAGAATACATCTTTACAGATCTCGAACCAACATTACCACGTATAATTTTACAAAACCAAACTCTGATCAAAATATTACGAATTTACTAATCCAAAAATAATTTAAACCAGCATCTCATTTTCATCTAATGATTCAAACCAAGTCAAGTCCCAGATAGTACCCAACAGAGAATATAACTACCACAAAACCACCACTCACCTGTGAATCCTTGAGGCCGAGCTTCTCAGCAAGCTTTTTACGATCGGGCTTGCTGATGTACTTCTGAAGCTGGAACCTCTTCTCGAGGCCGCGCCTCTGAAGGTCCGAGAAAACAGCTCGGCGCATCATGCCACGACGCGGCTTGCCCCGCGCGCTACCTGCCCACGGGAAGCCAAGACTCATGCCGGTCAACTCGCCGAGGCCAGCCGCTTGCATCCCAGGAAAACCTGCGGCTGCCGCCGCCGCTGCAGCTGCCGCCCCCGCCGAGCCCGGAGCCCCCAGCTGGTGGTTGCCGCCGCCTGGATTCGTTACTGCTTATTGGAAAAGAAATAGTGAGAGATTAGTTTTCGAGCTTTTTAGGTGATCAAGGGTAGAGGTTATGTGAGGAGATGATAAAGAAGTAGAGTGGATGAGGGTATAAGTGAATTGAAAGAGGAGGAAAGAGTAAGATGGTTTTTTGGGAAAGGTTAGGGATTGAAAATTATGTGCAATTGGAAAAGTTATGTTTTGGATATAAAGGTACTTAAAAAATGCGTACATTTATATGTAGTGCATAAGAATTTATTAAAAAAAAAAAAGTTTAAATGCTTACGAACAGTTTCAGACTTAAGGCGACTTCGGAGGTTAGGTTTGGTTTTATTTCGTAGTTTACAACTACGCTTTTAATTTACAGAATTCTTTGAATATTCAAGTTTTTCTCCATTCTGATGGCCTCAAAGAATTGCGGAAGATTAAAAAAAGCTGAGAATTTTGTCAATCAAAAGCGTATTTTGTAAACTACGAAATGAGACCTATAGCCTAACTTCTGTAGTCGCCTTAACCTACGTACTTGACTTCGGGGCGTTATCGAGCCCCCCCCCCCTCTGGTAATTACAATTTAATCTTTACGAATAAAATAAGCTTTTAGATACTGAAGTCGAATAAAAATCGTGAATTTTTTCGTAGTGTATCAGAATGAATTAACTTCAAATAATACAAATAATGTGTATATAATGCATATTATATCATTGCTATCGAATTTTTAGCTATATCCAGCACATTTCAGTTTACTAACATATACTGTATAAATTAATGACTATATTAATATCAGCCATTTTGCGTTTATCATGAAAAGGAATCCTTCTTGATTCTTACTAGAAAGAATAGAAGGTATTGCTATCCTAATTTTTCACTGTAATTTTTAAAAGTATGTAATACTTGTTCATTAATGTGAAATTCACTAGTTTTTGTAGCGAGAAATATAAAGTACTCGCCTTCAATATAACTGACGTTATAATATCAACTGAAAATTCACGTGATTTCCATATATAATTCACATTACATATTTTACAAATGTAGACAGAGATTGACTTACATATTCTTGGCAGTTTTTATATCAAGGGGCACCTTAACGCCTCCGACGCAAGTATGCGAAGTGATCGCATGCGTGTAACGTGCTTGTATATAAATAGATTTACAGTTATACTTCTAATCTTTCTAATCTGATAAATTATTAGTTTAAAACATTTTGAAATCGTATAGCTTTATTGGATAATTTCGATGTTTTAAGAATTAAAATTTCAAAATTATTCTAAACTCTATTTCTTTAATTAATATTATAATAACAAATAACAAAAACTCAAATTTGTCGTTCATTGATTACGCAAGTATACTACTAGTCGTTGAATCATCGTTCAGAAAATTATAAAACGTAACAAAACTAGAAACCTATAAATTTTTAATCTTTTTTGTTAAAGAAAAGAAATCACGCGCCTGCATTTGCATAGTTCGAAGTTTATAGGCAGAGGGCACAACGTGTCAATTAGAAACTTGTAAGAGCTTCTACCAAAATCTTGAATATACTTATATGACACAAAAATTCAGCGTGCAAGCGGCGCGACGATCAGATTTGTTATGCAACTCACATGAGCTTGACCTCTCCAATGTAACACCCTGCTATCAATAAAGTGCTTGTATAATTAATAAACTCCCACAGTTAACCCTTACTTACGTTTAAGATTTTTCGTATATTAAATGAATACAATAAAATAACAAAATGCTAATTTTACTCGTTAACCTATTTTAACAACTGAACACTTCTTAAAACTTTTCACCGTACATCTGTCATTCTATCAATCTCAAAAAATCACTGCACCGTGTGCAAATCGCACTGGTTTGGCCAATAAAAAAAGCGTCCAGTAGAATACGCCTACATGTCTGTTCGTACCTAGAGCATCAGGGTCAATTGAATCCAGCGTAGACACGCTCACATATACACATGCGGCGCCGGGTTCATAACTGGCGGGCCTATATTGCCAGGCTTAGCGCATGACGATATCATCGTTCGCCGCGCATGCACCCGATGATATTTCTCCACGCACTTGTTGCATTTGCTCTCTCTCTCTCTCTCTCTCTCTCTCTCTCTCTCTCTCTCTCTCTCTCTCTCTCTCTCTCTGTCTCTCTCTCTCTTTGTCTTTCTTTCTCTTGCTGCATTAAGTGCCGTCGGCGACACCAGAAGTTCGCGTCGGGACTC
>UELX01004066.1:0-19870 GCA_900480035.1 Eupelmus urozonus
GTACACAAAGAAATTTATCTACCTTTAATTCATTTTAGTTCATTTAAAATATACCTATATTTTATGTCAAATATAGAATATATTTTATATGATTTATTTATTATTATTTATTGTATTTTTTTTAAATATTCATTTATTTAGCGCATGTTCATTTTTATGACAATAGTTCTCTGGTCAAGGGTTAATGCTGTGCTTCTCGCTAATATGAACTGCCATTGTATTGTATACAACCAGTTTTAGATTGGTAGTTACGACGACTTATAGCAACGTTAGCTTTTATTTTGATAATTTTGATTATAATTATAGTAAATTTCACTGTATATTATTATATAACTTTTTACAAATTTAAGTTTGCCATACAATTACTATAAAACAACATAAATATAACACCATCTTTTTTCTCCACATATCATACTTCTTAGAGTTATAAACTGAATTTGTCATTTCAAAATCAGGGCCCAAGTTCTAGCGAATAGCTGCTTCATTCTATAACGGAAGAATGCTCGAAATTCAAGGAAGAGAGAGAGAGAGAAAGCTCGCGAGAACGTGCACTTCTATCGAGTGTGTTTGGTTGCGGGGCACGGCGTACTCGAAACCAATTTTCCAAAATCGATCTCCGCGACGCGTTAGCTCTTAACTCAGTATTCGCGTATTCGAGTCTGCTTTATTCAGCGCTAGGAACGAAAATTTTCACTTTAATTTTCTCTGAATTTTCCGCTGACTTTCCGTACTTTCTTATTTGCTTCAAAGTAAACAGCTGAAACGTTGTTGCGAAATTACTTTTGCCGTGACTTTTATTTTGAATAAAAAACACAAAAGGTAATGCTTTTTTATGTTTCAAATTTTTACTCTAGGGATTCCAATTCTTTTTTAATTAGTACGACAGAACTGTGACAACGCTTTTTTTCTATCAAATTATTAATTTTGCAACTTTATTAGAGGAGTGTTTTTAAAATTAATAAAGTTTTTCCACAGGTTGGTAAATATTTACTACTAAAGAAATTATATTAAAATGTGAATAATAGAGAGAAATATTATATAAAAGCCACTGAAGTTTTATGTTCTTTATAATATCAAAGTACGTAGTTTACTAATAAAATTAGTTAACTATTTAAAATGGATATAAGCTCAATCATTTGAGAAATTGAAGTTTACCGATATATGTCTATCATACATCAAACATCAGGATTTGAAACAAAAAGAAAATTGTAGCAAAATTTTGTAGCTTTGATTACAGCTAGTCTATATTTGTTTTCTAAGAAGTCACTGATTGAGAGTAGAGCTAACTTGCGCTTTTCCAGCTCACAACTCTCGAAGCTCGTTTTCCCAATGGAGTCAAGAGAACTTCATCGCAGTAAATATTTAGACTGATGTCGAGGAAGCTAATCTGAGAGAGCTAAAAATATGTCTTATCTTTGATTTTTGTTTTCTATTTTTGAATCCTCTGGATCTTATTTTAATGCGCCAATGAAACTTTTTAGGATTTAAACAGAAAGTTTTTAAATTAATGTTTTTAATGATTATGTAGAAAATATTATTGTATTATTATTAATTTAGATTAATATGTAAATCTATAAATATTGTAGTTGTGGTATAAAACATAAATTTTTCATTGTACATTTTTATCAAAAGTGAAAAACTATTAAATAGCAGATACAAAAATATATTTTTAATTTTTAGTTAAGTTTTGTAATCAATTACAAGTTTTATAATTTACAATGAAATAAACCTTATAGGATTTTCGACTATCATTCACTACGATAAGTTTCAATTATTGCTTATTAAAATTTATGTAACTCAGTAAAATAAATTACTGCACCTAACAAAAAGAAAAAAAAACGAAAGAAAAAACTTAATCTGAAATTCTTTTTTCATTTTTTACATTTTTAAAAGTAGTACATTTAAAAGAATAATTAAATCTGTTCATTCCATACGGTCTAAAAAATTCTACATTTTTTTGAACATTTTAACTTCTAAAAATATTGAAAAAATATATCAAGTAGAGTTTACCACACGAAATAAGCCGTTTTTGAACTTGTCGATTCCAGCTTTCAGATAGGCGATCGCTGACCTGGAAAATTCCTCAGATGTGTATTCTGAAGTGAAATGAAAAAAAGAAACGTACATGTACAAGTGATTGAACTGGGCCCTGCAGAGACAAGTGAACTTTAGTGCAGCTAAGTTTAATATTGATTCGCGTTGTAAAATACGTAATGTAAAAAGATTTTTATAAAACAATTTTTATTTTAAATATTTGATAAATTTTGTTATATTCTCTTAAAAATTTAAGTGCTTTGTAATTCAAAAATTTTTAAAAATTTGCGTAATTTTAATAGCTAAGATCGGGTAACAAAATTGACATATGTGAAAATTTTAGTTTAAATTTTACCCTCTGTGTTGGAAAATAGTATATTATGCCACTTTTGAGCAAAATAGGTTATTGCCACAGTTGTCGAGTGGTGAATGACCTTTTCGCTCATGAGTAGCGTATACTATTTTTCCTAAAGCGCTGAGGGTAATTCAATTTTCGAGGCAAAAATAAATTTTCTTTTATCTAGCATTTTATATATTTCCTTTTTTTTATAGAAACTTAATTTGAAACTAATCGCTTCTAACCCTGTGTCTACTGACAGATTTTTTATATAGTTGTAAACGATTATAAAGGTGGAATGTAAATACAAATAATTTTTTACTTGTCTAAAGTCTAATTGATTTCAGTTGTATCTATCTGCAATTTTGAAACTGACTGATATAATTGAAATAAATTGTAGTTTGAACATGTTAGTTTATTAAAAATTAATCTCATTCAACTCTTATACTGATATACTACGAAAGATAAATTTTTAAGTCAATTAAACTATTAACTGAGTGACACAAATCGCAAATGAAAACTTAAGAAAAAAGCAAGTACCTGAAATTTTCAATAAAAGAATGTCAAATACACTCTAACTTCTGCCTAAAGTTTTCCCTATCTTCTTAACCTTTCTATTTTTCCTTCCTTTCCAGCATAAATTCATCAAAAGGGAACCACTACCCGATGAGCTTCCGATATGTCTCTTTGTTGCTTCCTGCCTCGGCTCCTTTGTAGTTTCCTTCTTTCGTGACGCTGTCATTCTTTCTCCTTTCGTCGACGACTTTCTACCTTTTACTAAGCCACGGTACTCAGGAAAGTACCCCAAAGACTTGCAAGCTCAACGAAGTTACCAGCCCTCTCGACACAATCAGAGCCACGGATTTCACACTACGGTAATACTCCTGACGATGTAGCGAAGAAAGGCGAACCACTGTTTGCGACTGGCACAATCAGCGTGAAACTAATTGGCAAGACGAATTGTCCGCGTTGCCTTTCTCCGCGCGACTTTTCGCGCTTTTCTTTTCAGAAGCTCGTGAAATGTGGAGCAAGAGAGAAGATGCGCAGGGCGTAGATGATGCTTTGCATGGCACTGGCTCTCTGGAGGTTGCTGGCCTGCGTGTGGAGAATCTCAAAGAGATGCGGTCTTGTACGGATGCAGCATTTTTTCTGGGTTTGGTGAAAAGATTCGTTTTTTTTTTTTTTAGGGAGATGTGAATAATTAAAGAAATTCTTAAAAAACTCGTTTGCTTTTTTGATGATAAAAAGCATGATTTTTTGTCAAGTTTGAAATATTATTGAGGCTTTCAGATGGTTGCAGCAGCGTTGAAATTGATTTTTGGTTGTCAAAACATTATTACGTGGATGTAATCTTTTCGGGACCTTTTCTATAAAAGGTATTATTTGATCAACGATTTCAAACTGTTATTACAAAATTCCTATTGTAAAGATAAGATGTAATTTTTTAGCTTTATGATTTTAGCCCAAGGTTGTTAAATAAAACGTTCTAGTTTATTAAAACATTGTTTTATTAACTTAATATTTAAAGTTAATAACATAATTTACGCAATATGTATTTGCGTGCAATAAATTTTTATACATTCCCAAATTGTTTTGAGATTTTTGAAATTTTAATCGTGTTACAATAATGATTAGAAATATATAAAATTTGAATTCACATATTAAAAAAACATTTTTCATCTTTACTTATTACAAATTTTTAATAAAGCGATTTAAATTAAAAAAATTTCAATTTTAAATTTAATTTTTAAAACGTCAATAAGAAGTCTTTAATATTTCCTTTAATTAAATTTTATAAATTTAAAATTAAAATCGTTACTGAACAGTAAATTACACTAGATTGAGCGACTTTTACGCGTAAGATCAGTTGAGGCTAGCATTCAGAAAATTAAAACGTAAATAAAAAATAAATGAACTATTTTTTTTAAACCAATCAGAAATAGATTTAAACTACTAAATATTTTATAAAGTACCCCAATTTTTTATAAAGATATTTAATTAAAATGCTTTTAATTTCAGACTTAAATTTTAATTAAACGCACATCAAATATAAACTTGTTTACTGTCTGAACGATATATTCAAATAATACAGAATAAGAGTAGTGGTGCTACATGTTTTTTTTTTAATACAAGTTATCCAAACAAAAATACCTTATCCAATCAGACATTCAAAATATTTTGAAAAATTTAAACGTGTAGTACGGCAAAGCTAAAAGCAAACTTATCTTTTTTCACCATACGCTTCTCAACTCAATTACACTTTAAATTTTTTATTTTTATTTGATAAACTTCCTTTATTCCTCATTTCGTACGCAATTTTTCCGTGATTTATGACCTTTTAACGATCCGCCAACTTTCCAGGGCCGGCTGCCGCGGACGTAGTATTTTTTTCGCAATTAAAGGTCAGCACATCGGCGATAAATAAAAAAAGTCGTCGGACTCGTTAAAAGGCCCTTTATCATAAAACAAAAGCCCTCGAGAGTCAAACTCCACCTAAAATTAGGTGGAGAAACGAGGTCAGTCCCGTCGATTCGCAACACACGCGCACACTTATATACGTATAATCATACACAAACGCACACACAGATCCATGCAAACTGTGCTTTCGAAGCGAAAAAAAGACGGAAAGCAAACACAGGCGTTGTACGCACGCGAAAGAAGGAATATAAAATGAAAAACGCTGGACAGAGGGTGACTTGCACGTGTGTGTGTTTAAGGAAAAGACAAATAGAGAATCCTCTTTCTCTATCTCTCTCTCTCTCTCTCTCTCTCTCTCTCTCTCTCTCTCTCTCTCTCTCTCTCTCTCTCTCTCTCGGCCCCTTCTGTGTCCTGTTTGGGAGAGATGGTGTACCTATAAACCGGATTTGGATGGCTCTAGAGTTTATACTGTATAGCTTCGCGGTGATATTTTTTTACCTGCGAATATTATGTGTTAGATTTTTGATATATTTGCGATGAATATAAATAACCATAGAACTCTCGACTTTTTAGAATTCTTAAAAAAATTTTACATTTACTTGTAAATTCTACAAATGGACTAGTGTATAACAATACGGTATATAAAAAATAAGCGTAATGTCTCGGTAAATTTTTTATCGACACGACAGAATAAGCCGTAACGATCTAATATTGACGCTCGATGTGGAAAAACGAGAGCGCTGATGAGCCGACGACACGATGACTGTCACATTAGTTCGGTAAAATTTATGACATCGCTAAATTAAAATTCATGGCTCTGTACGTCGGGCCGATCGTCGCTCTAAATTTACCATCCATTAGTGTGGAGTGCACGGCGATTATACGATTCCAGAAGTGGCTCTTTAAAAATATCCGAGCGCCCGTAAAAACAATGCCCGACTTTTAACGATGACGTTATATCTGGGCTATTATATACCTAACCCTTTCTGCCGACTTGAAGGGTTACTCTGGCGAGTTTCGTATCTTTCAGTCGGTATTACGGTTTAATATAGCCGGCTTTTTTTTAATTAGGGGTAATTTAAATTCTTTTCGGAGTAAGAATTTTTGGTCGGGATTTAATTTTACAGATTCAAATGGGAGCAATTTTATACAATTTTGTTCAAATTTTTATAGTTCAAAAATAAAAATTAAGTGCACATTAATGCTCTCAATTTTTTGAGATCGATTTAATTTCTTCTAACTCTACGGCGATTGTCGTGCACTTGACTACGTATAACAGCTTTGTAACTCGAGTACGTTTATAAAATGTAAACACAGACTAATGGCTTATGCGTTTTTTAAGCACATTTTTTGTCCTTCTATACAAACTGCTCTTGTAAATAGAACAACGAAAGTTGAATATGAAAAATATAACTATTTCTAAACTTAAAAATTGTTATTCTTTAGAAATACCAGGAAATTCATAACTATCAGCAATCAAAAATGTATAATAAATGACCTTATCAACTTCAAAAGATCCAATAAAATTATAAACTTTTAATCAATATACAAGCACTACATAACACTATTTAAGACTTGAAAAATTCAAAGAATCTTTTTGAAACCCAAAAAGTTGAGTTAAAAAGACCAACACACAAACGAAATACAAAACGAAGCAGACCTCCTCCATCAAACTACCAAAGATTCCATTAAAAAACACTTCCTCCAGATCCCAAGTGAACTCACACCATCCAAAAAAGCACTCGGCTCCCAGGCCGGCCCACCGACAAGCGCACTAAAACGCAAGCACGTACAAAGCCAGTCCCGCTGGAACAGCCCCATTTAGCGGGCAACAAAAGCGCGCCCGAGCAATTAAACATACGCCGCCGCCCACCTAGCTCGCTCTCGCTCGCGTCGATTAATCATCTCGCGACTGTATTATTTCGAGTTCAAGTTTGTTCTCCGGGGGCTCGCTCATTGTCGAAAGCGCATACAGAGCTTTGCCTTCTCGGGACCGTGCACACAAAGCTAGAGCGCGAGAAAGACGAGTCCGCACTTCTCTTATGGGACAGGCTTCGCATAAACATGTCAGGTGGATGGAAATCTGGCCGAGAGAGCGCGACTCGTTCATCCATCAACGAGAGAGCGCGGGAAAAGCTCGAGATGGAGGTTGTGTGGAGGTAGCGGTTTGGTTAGTGCTCGAGGCTTTTGAGAGCGTTGTAAAAAGACTTTTGAGTTTTGGAGGAGTGAGGTACTTTCTTGTTATGTATTAGGTAAGTCAGGAACTGTTTGTTGAGCAAAGCTTTTTTTGGCTTAAGAACTGGATGAGTCCAAAGTAAGTTACAAAAATCCTGCGAAAAATCCAAGATTTACACATCAAAACCAAAGTAAATGCAAATAAATTAAGCATTTACCTTCGACGCGTAATCTACCGTAACACCAAGCAATAAATCAAGCCCACCAGCCAAGCACTACAAAAAGCATACATCACGCAATCGTCGAAAGCCCTTATAAAAAACCCAGGCGAAAAAAGCTCTAGCAGCGTTAAAAAGGAAACGTACAAGAGGGTGCAAGGAAGCGCCAGCTTTAAGGGGTGGGGGTGGCTGTTTTGCAGCTTGACGTATGGTGTCGGCGCGTCAGTGGATCAGAGAGAGGGATGAGAGAAGAGTCGACGACAGGAGCCTAAGACCAGCGCCGAGGGCTGTCTCTCTCTCCGGCGCACCTTGCTGACGGCATTGTTGCCAGGGAAATCAGACGAAAAGGCGCGATAACTAACCGCATAATAAATGAACTGTTCAGCGGGAGGGACGTGCATCACGCGCGCGCCTAGCTCTTTTCCTTCGTGCTAGGTAGGTGGCTGAGGGAGATAGCGGGGGATGGAGACGTTTCACGGGAGAGAGCCGACTTACGAGGCCTGAATCAGCTGAAAATATTTGTTGACGAAATTTCGCGAAATTTTGCGGGTTTTGCGTGCTTTTTCGCGGTATCGGATGTTTCAGCTGTTTTATGTTTTTCTCTCATTTTTGAAGTAACAATTTATAACTTATTACGTCTTAGTCTTCGATTCCATTTAAAAGTTTTATTGGAAATATATCAATGAAAATGACAATATTTGTAAATGTAAATTCTAACGATTAAATCAAAAACATTTACTGCATACAATTCATACTTTAATATTTATTGTATTTTATTAAGTATGGTATAATTGTAAAGTTTTTCTTTTGATCATTATAGAATGACAATTTATAAGTTATGACTTTTTTATTAAAATATTTCTAATAAAACTTTTGACTGAAATTAAAGGTTAAGGATAAGCATTCAAAAACTTAAAAAGAACATAAAAAAAGCTCTCGCCAAACAGCAAAAAGCATCTACATCACGGAACAAATAAATTTCCCGGCGAGCGCAAGCTCTAAATACATAAAAGCCGCGCGCGGAGCTTGCAGCTCCGAGCCCTTTTGAAATTGATACCTGACGCCTCTCGCAGGATGCCGTCGCTGGCTGGCTCCTCATCATCATCAAGCGGCAGTAAAGATGGGTCGAGTCGCGCCATCAACGCGACGTCGCTGGCGCACCGCCCCACCCCCGCACTGGCGCTAATTCACTGATAAGGGACACACTCGAAGCCTTTTGCCAGGGCTGGCAAGAGCGAGCCGTATATTGGACTGGTATCTGCCGTGTGAAAAAGTGGCGCTGCAGCGCCGAGCTACCCTCAAACGACGCTGCATACAATGCAGGGCTCACTTTTTGGCTGCTGAGCTGCCAGTGATCAGCAGTCGAGCTCACAATGGTTTGCGTTTTGGGTTTGTTGGTGTCGAAGGACAAAATGAGAGCGTGGGGGTTTTGGATTTTTTGAAGGAGATGGTGAACTGAATTTTTGTGAGAATTAGAAATCGGTAGGTGATTTTTACAAATGATGGCTAGCTTGGTTTCAATTGTAAATCATTACCAATGACGAAGAAAAATAAAACACATTTATTACAAAAATTACTACGCAACTTCCACATCAAATACTATCCAATAAAATTAATCCAAAGACTCACTTCCTCTAAAAATAATGAATTTATGATACGCAAACAAAGAGATTCTCACGCAGGTCCGTCCCGCGCCAGTGAATTAAAAACAAACAAAAAAAAACACCGCTCTATCTCTTATTCGCCCAAGATTTATTAATCGCGTCGGTATAGCTCTCATCCGGTCTTCCTACCCCAACGGCGAAAAAGCTTAAATCAAGCGCGTGATTCAGTGGTGGCGAAAAAAAGGCGCAGGATCGCTATCCGTCGTATGTAAATACAAGTCTCTCCTCTCAAGAAAATAGACAGTAAAAAGGGAGCCAGCCTCGCGCTTGCTCGTTCGACGTCATTATTTCATTCGTCGCTCGCTTGCGGGCGCGTACGATAATTCCCCGTACACGCGGCTCTGAGAAATAATGGTCAACGTTTCCTCCTCGTATTATTTTTCGCTGCGCGCGCGCGCGCTGGCAGGCCCCCGAATTTACGGCGAGCGAATGGAAGCAGAAAATTAACGATTCCACAGTGCGCGAGCGGAGAAGGAAAAGAGAGAGAGTGGGCTAGGCGTCGTGCCGCGGGGGTGGCTGGGCGGCCGAGTTTTTCTTGGTGTTTTAATATAAATGCGGCCAGCAGCAGCGGTTGTTCGCGGCAGTTCGTGCCAAGCTAAATGAAGAATGAAGCTGAAATTATTTGTTGGAAAACAGTGAAACAGGATGTGGAAACGACACCGAATGGATTTACAGGGCTGAGAGGGAGCCTAGAGCTGCTGCTTTGCTTTTTTAAACTCGCTTATGACTCGCTGACTGCCGCCGCGTCGATTAAATTGCGCGCTCTGCGAGCGAGCTTGCGGGCTTTTCCTTTTCTCGTGGTGGCTCGGCGGGAATCGCTGAGTGAAAAAGATATATAGAATTGTTTCGCGAATAAAAAGCGAGCTTTGGATTTTAAACAAAGAAATTGTGCGTTATTATAGATATAACTTGTTTTGTCTATATAAGCAAATGAATACGTACGTGCTATGACAGAAACACACCCTTAAATCAGTGTAAATTTAACTATTGTTTTTAAGCTTAGACTGTAACTATATAATCGTTATGATTAGCGCCTTGAGTATCTTTGCAAGCCGCTCTGTACAAGGTACTTTCGCTTTTTAATACCATCTCAATGTTTACTAATAGAGTGAGCTAAACTCTGCACAGAAGATCTGTGCCTCTGCTTTCAACACTGAGAGGCTACTAACAGAATAAACTGAGCTCTGCACGGAGGATCTGTGCTAAATTTCATAAATTAAAATGTAAACTTTGTATCTTTTCATTTGGTTTGTTTACGCAATAAGGATGACCTAGTAACAAAAATTATTGTCTCTTTTATTTCTAATTTTTAAACGTATAAAAATGACAATTTTCTGTATAATGTAGAAAAATGTCTATTTCACCTGCTTGAATAAAAATAATCGTATACTTTTCTATTGTTCTCGAAATACTGTGTGTCTATTCAAATTGCAGATTTTGTTAAAATTTTTAGTTAAATATCAATAATTTAAAAAATTTCTTTATTTGTGTATCCACCATATTTATAGATTTTTATTTCATTCCATACATTATAATTATAAATTGTTAAAAATATATCAAAATAAAATTGATATTGTTTAATGAAACTTCGTTTTGTACAAAGTATATTAAATTTTTTTATAAAATTTAATTTGTATTCTAAATTAATTATAATCATTTTCATACGGAACAATCTATATCTCGATTACAGTGAATCTTCGTACAAATTATAAAATATTTATAGTAAAATTTAAACTTATCAATGTATTTATAATTGATTATTACAGTTTAATAATACTAGTATTTACATTTATGGCGTAAACTTATAGTCGATTAAATTATTGTAATATAAGTTGTAATAAATTTTGATTTATCAGCAATAAAATTAATATTACCTGATTTATAATAGTCATTAATATTACCCTAAAAAAAATCAGGTCATTATTTTACATGAATATTAAGTTTATTAATACAATAAGCACCTACATGTAAAAATTAAAAAAAAATAATAATTTTTGTTCAAATTTATAAAGTTTAACTTTATAAAAGATATCCTTACGACTCAATTTACTTTTATTCCTCTAACAAACAATTTTTCGACACAACCGGCCAATGTACATCTGTATATCTCGGCTTAAAAATTATAAAGTAATAATTTAATTAAAAAATATGTTATTTACATAATATTAGAATTTTCTAATGCATTTCTTTTATCATCGTGTAACCACAGACGATAAAAATATATTTTTGTAACTGCATAAGTACATGAAAGCTATAACACATCACGAAATTACTAGACTCCTTATTTTTGTATAGTTTTTATGTAGTTACTTTTTTTTATACCTTTCTATACTTTCTCATTAGCCGGATATTTTATTGTGTACAAAAATTAGATTTTTATTATAATACTAGATTGAGTTTTAAACTCTGTTTTCTCGTCAATGACCTTTTGCTTCAAATGAATAAGCTTTCGTATTTAGCTTTAATTTTTTAAAAACTTTAATAAGGAAAAGTAATAAAAAAAATTAAACTGTTACTTTTTTAACGGAAAGTATTTGGAAAAAAAGCATACAATTTATACAAATGCATCTTCATGCAATACTAGACTTGAAAATGATTATTAAATGTTATTATTAAATGACATTTAAACATGCTATTCTTTTAATAAAATTGGGTTTATAGCGTTCAAGTCTTCTTCAAATTAAAATTTTCTTATACTCCTATAGTTTTGGAAACAGATATAAGATGAAAAATTATTCAATTAATGCTTCTGCTTACGTTCTTATTAAATTATACACACTCTAATAATATTAAAAGAATAGTCGATTCTCAAAATTTAACCAGTTCAAAAATACTAATTAATCATTCTTTTGAACCTAGATTTTCCATCATTGTAACAATTAGCGAAAACTCCCCCACTTTCCATTTAAATCGCCCGCCTTTTTATCTAAAGTCACTTAACAACAAGCTCCCCATTTATTTATACTCCGAGCAGCAACTTTAAATTTTTACGAGAAAAATAAATCAATGGCCCTTTCCTTTTTTTATTCCCAGCAGTAAAAGTTGATTCGAAGCCGGCCGCTATGCGTCTTCCACCTCCTCCTCCGGTATTTTTTCTCTCTTTTTAGTTCCGCGAGCGGCGGCGGCGGCGGCAAGGGGAAAAGCTCACTCTCTTCTTTTCCACGCTCGTGGCTCTTCTTCCTTCGCGGTGCGCTCGGCGATATCACTCGGGGCATTGCTCATTACTCACGGCCCGTTATCAGGCTGCGCGCCGAGCTGCTTGCCTCCCCGCTAAGAGCCCATTGCAGATTTCTTCTTTACCGCCCCGCGCGCCGGCAGAAGCGCACGACCTCTAACGTGCCGATTTATTCTTGGCTTGCTAAGCTCATTTTGCATGGACTTTAAAAGCAACTCCCCGACGCGAGCGAGGGTATATATTATCCCGGAAAATCGTCTTGGAGTTTAAAGTTGGGATTTTTATTTGTAAATCTTGTTGGCTTGAATTAATGTTTGCTTTTAATTTCATTACTTATGTATTTCTTTCTTTTTTTTTCTTATTTTAATATAAACGTTGAGTTTTGTAATTTTTATTTGTAAAGTCTGTACTAATTGACTCTTCCCGTTAGCAAAAAATAAAAATTGTACATAAATAGAACATGACTTTACATTTATAAGTGACAGGAGTACTGGAGATTTCTCTTTTGCTATTTTCTGTAAAAAAGATCAGTCATGTACACTTGGTGTGTCAAAATGTGCCAAATAATAATCCAATGTTTTTTTTCATTTTGTTAAACCAAATCAAAAAATACCGTCATCATATAGTAAATAAAAATTAAATAAAATTATCTTATTCACATCTAATCCCAACTTGCAAATACCACATAAAAATCACACTAAACAATCAATCCGTTATTAATTCAGTAAAAAACCCCTCTCCTCTCCATTCGTCATTCATCAGCCAGAAAAAAGCTCCTTTCCTCTTCTCGTCGCCACTTTCTAAAAAATGTCTCTCTCTTCTCCCTCAGCCCTAACCATCCTCCCATGTAAAATAGCGCTCGCTCGATTCCTCGCTACTCATTCAAGCCTCCTCGGCGCTATCTCTCCCATTACCAGATTTCGTTAAAACGCTCGCGCGTCTGAATCCAGCCCGCGCGTGGGCGGAATCGTCGCCTCTCGCCGATAGATCAATTGACAATGTTAGCACTCTTAGCGGAGGTAGGGAAGGGGGGGGGGAGGCATTACCAGGGCGCTACGCTTTGGGGAAGCGCGCCGTTACTTCCTCTCGGCTCTCCTATCGCGGCGTATCACATTAAATTTACTGCGCCGTTGATAGGAAAGTGGAGCACGCCAGAGCGAGGATTATCGGCTTCGCTCGACTTGTCTTCCCTCCGACAAATTCAATACCGCCGAGGCTTGTGTAAGCGCGGTTTTCTCGCTCTTGGGAGGAGGTTTGGTAGGAGAGGTTTTTGCGAATTTCGGGTAGATGTTAGGGGTTGCTGATGCGTTGTTTTGTGCCAATTTTTATTGTTTGTTTAAATGTTTGTGGATTTTATTTTTATATTTTTTGAATCTGAAAATTCAGTAATGCTTCTTTATATGAAGAAAAATTTAATTCAAAATATGGTCTAATGTGAATACTTTAACCTTAACCTTAAGGCAGTTTAAATTTTTTTTTCCTTCATCCCAAGCATCGAAACAAAGCTAACTATAGCATACTACATAAATATTGCTTAACATTTAGGCGCTATATTATTATTATTATTACAAATTAGACTTTATACATCAGATATTATCTTTAGATAAAAATACATTCTATACAGCCCCACTATCAATCCCATATTAATCATTCCTCCTTTTCAGCGTTTGATCAGCCCTCGTCCGAGAAAGTAGAAAGCGGATGCGGCCGATCAGCCGTTGGCCAGCGCTCGCTGCCCCGATGAAACGGTCTTTTCGTGCGAGATCTGCAGCGGTGCATCATTAGGCGGATCAGCCTCCGCGCTGCGGATTCTGATTACCCGGCTACCGTGGCGAGCGAAAAAAGAGGATCGAGGCTTTCTTGAATTACCGCCAGCTGCTGCGTCATTTTGCTCTTATCTGCGCTCCCGACTGTAGCCTCGAATTTCCGGAGGTGGGTATTATTTTTGGTGACTTTGATGCCGAGCTCTTTGGTTACGTTCGATGCTGACAGATTTTTGCGAGAAAATATAAGAAAATATACAGTCACGAAATTTTTCAAAAACAGATATAATTCCCAGTCAAAATATTTCCAAAGCCGGCATTGAAACCGCGTCGACTGTGAAATTCCCACTTTCCAGCTAACCCGCATCGAATCAGTGCCCGAAAAATCTCCAATACTCCAGCGCGCGCTCGTTAAAAAGTGTGAATAAGCTCTATAAAATAAAACGGCTCCTTTCTCCATCCCTTTCAAAAGCCAGCAGGCTCCCGCTACTCCCGAAAAAAGAATCCCAACGGCAGCAACAACAAAACCATCTCGCTGCATTACGTTTCATTATATCGCATTCAGCGCCGCGCGCACGCTTGCCTACATTATAATCTCCTCTGCACTTTTCTGTCGCTCCTTCCACCTACACGCATTGTACATATCCGCCTACCTGTCTTCTGGCTCTTACCTACCGCGGCGCGCTCGGAGAAAAGACGAGAGATGTGCTTTGAAAAGGAGCGTGAAACTTGATAAATGATTTAGGTGCGCGCCGGCAGCGCTGAGGTAGATGCGTAATTGTCTCGGCGATGAGCGGCTACTCTCGAGAGCCGAGGAGAGCTTACGGATATTTCGTAATAGATGCGTGGATGGCTTGTTGGGATGCGTTGCTTTATTCGGCCGATGGGAATGCTGGTGTTTGTTTGGGGAAGAGGTGCGTTCAGAGAAACTAGACTGGATTTTACGGAGTGAAAGACGGTATCAAATCGTTTTTTTCGAAATTTGTGTCGAGTGTTGATAAAAACGATGATTTAAAAAATTGCAATAACACGCCAAGAACCATCAAGCTAAACCTTCCCCCAGATAATCCAAGATAACCTGCCTCCACCATCCACAGCAACTAAGCTAATCGTTGTCAAATAACGGAGATAACAAATGACTCTCCCGCAACGCTCCCAAGCCTTATCCAGAAAAAAAGGGCTCGCTCGCAGAGATACACACAGGCCGTAATTGCGTGGGTGCTCTCATGCAGCCCGGCGTTTAATGAATTTAATACTCGCTCGCGCTGGTTACCGTAATTACCGAGAGCCTCTCGAAGGATCCGCTGGGCCGGGAAGAGCGATGATGTGCTCGGCGCCTGTTGCACCCATGGGGGCGCCCCCCCCCCCCTCCATCCTTCAACTCCCTTTTTTTCGCTTTTGTCTCGATCTCTCGCGGAGCGGGGCTTGACTTTGATCTTGAGCTCTCTTTTTCGAGAGCGATCGGCCAGCGCAAACAGGTACCGGTAGGATTGGTAGAGGAGGGAGGGGCAGACGGATCCGCGCTCGCTTGACTAATCGAACGTCAAACGCTAATAAGCAAGCACCGATTGCGAGCGAAGGAGCTGATGCCGGACCAATTTCGAGCGGAGGAGAGAGGGACGGGTCTTTTGCCTCCTTTTTTCTTCGTTGCTTGCTTCGTTTTTGTTTCTCCTTTCAATATTTTATTAATGTTATTTTATTTATTGTTTAATATTTCTTTTTACATTTTAATAAATATTTGAGTTAAAAAAGTTTTTCGTAATTCACTTTAAAATTTTCTTATGTCTGTAGAAATAATAGAACTCAACCCATTTGATCATCAATCCTAACTCCTCAATATCACCATTAGAATCAATAATTTCAATCCTCAAATCGCTCCACAAAAGAAGTAAACAATCACCAAAACCTAATCGCCCAAGAAAAGACCACAGCCACACAATATCCACCAACCTCCTCCCGTGAGAAAATAATGCCCCCAAGGCGCAGCCACTCGAGCGCAGAAAAGAGCCCACTGCAGTCCGCTCTTTCTCGGCCATTTTTCGCGATTCCCCCAAAGCCCTCCTGTCTCTAATTACATAATGACCGCGCGCCTTGCGACCGCATGCTGGATTATTATTCGACGCGCGCGCGCGCGTGGATATGACGGCGTGACGTTTGACAAATAAGAAGCCGGCTCCGGCACCGTATCATTACCCATCCTTCTTGGCCCTCGCGCGTATATACCTCGACGATTATTTGGCCGCGTGTGCAGTACACCTCTCGAGGGTAGAGTCGCCCCCTCAAAAACTGCTGCGCCGCGATCTAATAACGCCGAGGACGCGCCGCCTCATTAGTCAAGTGCCGGAGAGAGCGGACCGGCTGACTCTTTCTTACCGGGCTCAGAGGTGCAACGCGTTTGTCTTTTTCTTTGGGTTTTGGGTTCGGTTTGCTGGGATGGATATGGCTCATGTTGAATGGAATTTTTTGATATTAGAGGATTTTTGGAGATAAGATAGTTTAATAAAATTATTTTTTATTCAACTTTTCGAACAAGTGAAAATGTTTAAAAATAAATAATTTATTCTCCCATGAAATGAACTAGAAAGGCACTCCGCGTAGAAAGAAAACAACTAAGCCTTTAGTCCAATAGTGACACGTTAACCATCCAATAAGAGGCAATCAACAGCCGTGTCAGCTCCTCCTCGCTCACTATCCTCTCTCCAGAATAGATCCCCGAAGTGCGAGTGTGTCGCCCTCTAGCTCTCCGCGGGGCGCAGTGATGGATGGCCGGCCGCGTTTTCCCCAATTAAACAATTGCATTCGCATCGCGAGCGCAAAAGGGAAAGAAAAGAAGCATCCGCGCCTCGCGGCGAATTGAATTTCGACGAGAAGCCCAAGCGCGCACGCAATATGTGAGCGAGCGCGCGTGAAAAAACGAGCAAGTCGATGTCGTATAACGACCGCGACGAAATTGAATCTGAATGCATTTAAACTCCCTTTGCTCTTTCTCTCGGCTTCGCTCTGTGTGGCTTTCGTATATTGCCGTATGGTTTGTTGTTTTTCCTTTGGTTGTTTTTTACCTGCCCGACGTTGCGCCCTGCAAGCTCCGTTGGCAATGTAACTGACGTATTTTGAAGGCTTCGTTTTGTGCGAGCAGTGGGTTATTAGTCGGTGTGTGTAACGTGGATGTGTGTAACGGGGATTGATTTGCATTTGGATTTTATCCTTTTGGCTTGGAAAATTAAAAATAAAATTTACGGAGGAAAGGGTATGGAAAAATATTTCCTGCGGCTGTAGCGTTTGAATAAAAAAATACTCAATTTTTTGCAAATACTGAATTTTAATTAAAAGTAACTGTGACTAAAATAATTTAAAACTGAAAATTAATTTGTCTTTCATTTATATCAACATTTTATTTAAGTTAATCACGTAAAATACATATAAGTAGATAACATTCGAGATTGGTACGGCATTCCATTATATCAAATATTTACATATATCACATATCCATATTTCAAATCATTCATTAAGTAGAAATCATTTAATTTGATATAATGAAATAAAATTTTAATTTTACATATGTGAGTACATATTTACATTATCTGTTTCATAAAGAAACATTCAACTTCAATATTTAACGTTTATATCACTACAAAGCACTATACTCTTTTTGGCGGGTAAAGAACGTTACATTATAAGATTCATTTACTTCCAATGCAACTTATAACAAAAAACTCAATAAATTATGTATTTCAAATTTTTTCGAAGTTTAATATTTTGATCTCAACATTTTTCATTATTTAATTTTTACAATGCAAATCAGCCTTGAATTATTACTCGATCAATTCCATAAGCCGGCTCTCCCGGAAATTTATTAATCAAATAGCAATATCGAAACACAAAACCTTAAAAAACAAAAGACCAAAAAAGAAAGGTCCTACCCCGTCCCTGCGACCTCTCCAGCTCTGATCCGCTCGCGGTCCGTCACGTCTCTCCTCCGTCCATCTCTCCGCTTGCAAAAATCACGCCCGTCGGAATTTTATGTAAAATCCGATGCGCCTGTTAGTTTATGCGGCTGGCATACATTGGCGCCGCTCCCGCACGTATAGGACGTGCCTCACGTACCAAGCTTTTCTCTTTCTCTCTTTCTTCTTTTTCCCGGCCCGCTCTCTTCCTTTTCGAACCCTCGGCAGCAGCCTGGGCTATTCAATGGCCTATAGTTTCTCCCCCGAGGAGAAAAAATATCTCCCTCGGGCCATATTTTTGGCCAGAACGCGCGCGCCTGGGACTCTGCGTTTATCATTATTTTTATGGCCTGGTTGATGCGGCCGTTTGAGGTGGGTGTTTTGGGTTCTGATTTTATTGGGCTTTTATAAAGAGACTGTGTTTTAAAACGCGGCTAATCGACAGTGTGTATTAATAACGAATTACCAAATCGGTGAGTAACAGTACTAAAAGAAACCTCAATGGCCAGATTATCGCTCCAGTTCCCCAACTGCAGCCATTACCGTCCCCGATATTAACAATCTCGGCGACCTTCATTCCTTACATCATTTATTATTCAATCCATTTACTAGGAAAAAGCAGAAAAGGCGACCGGCAAGAATAAACATCCAAACACGCGTCTACATCCACTCTCCCCGTCGATCCTAATCTGCAGGTAGGCAACATCAGACTCGGCTAGCTCAAAACGCAGGTGCGGGAGGCCGGATAGTTGTAATACATTAAGAAAGAGCCGTTCGTGCCGCTCCGGGTTTCGCGTGACGGAATCGCGTGTTTATCAGCGCCGAGACGATTCTCTTTATCCTCGCTCTCTCGCGGAGATCGGCCGCCCGGATAAAAAGGCAGCCGCCTCCTCCCGCGCGGCAAGTGACCCATGAGAATGAAAAATGAACGCGGCACACGTCATTGTCCGGCACGCTATACTTTTCTAAGCCGGAACACGACCGGCTCGAGTGTGGGTGTGGATGTATTCGTCAAAAGGGAGGAGAGAGAGAGGCTTGATCAATAGCTCCTCTTTGGGATTCCACTGGACGGCATGTATAATGCGCCGAGGGCAGATGTATAGAATCGCGCGAAATCGCGCGGGTTGCTTGTTCAGGGAGGGGGGGAAGGTTGAGTTTAGAGAGGAGTGAATTCGGTATTCACGAGGGACGGTGGAGGTTTTATCATACGATTTTCGTTCGCCGGCTGGGGGAGAGTCGATGCTTTTGGTTAAGAGCGGTGTCTTTTAATTCAATGGCTAACTATTATGTAGCGGTTGGCGCGCGTGAAAAATGAACGTCGCTCAGTTCATGAAGATATAAATTTCGCGATCCTCAGAACACTACACGTGTACTCGCGAATATTCAAGGAAAGAAATCAGAATTCGCAAGGTGACGTCCCGAAAGCTCTCTATGAAAGAAGCTCGCGTAACCCAGCCAAGACAAATGCGTTCCTTTGAAAGTATAAAAACCCGCGGAATTTCAAGCGGATTTCTGACTGATTAAAGCACGGGGGGCGAGCGCAGGCGAAGTAATAGCCGTCGGGAGAGAAACGGAGAGAGAGAGAGAGAGAGAGAGAGAGAAAGCAGCCTTGCCGCACGATATCGCGATATTTGCATGAGAAATGCATGAAAGGCAGGCGGCGGGGGCGGCTCGGAAGAAAGAGGCATTACAGGAAGAGACGGCTCCGCTCGCTCGCTATACACACTGACGTTCGACGTCGCTCCGCGCGCCCCTTGAAAAATGATGCACTGCGACTAAAAGCATATAGCTGTGCAGATACACGGAAGGGCCTCTGCGACTCTTTTTCGACATCCGCACTGCACTGGTAATTTCGGCCTCGAGCTGAAACGCTCGGCTTTTTATTAATAAAATCTCGCAGCAAAAGATAGCGCACGCTTATCTACATTTACTCCTCAAGAGCGAGATATTGCACATGTGTCGCGCGCGCAGCCAGACTGAATATTCGTCTGTGCGAGATTGGTTTCTGCTCTCTTTCCCGATCAAATTCAAAGCTGTATAGGGCGCCGCGATGCAGAAGGTGAGGCGTGTACGTGTATCGAATGCTCGAGCGATCAGCCGGAAACGGACAGGGGGGGGGGGGGGGTTTTTTTTTTAAAAAAA
>UELX01004067.1:0-19862 GCA_900480035.1 Eupelmus urozonus
TCTCTCTCAGTTTCGACGACTAACGAGTGAGCGCGCGAGCGCTGAAAAGCTTCAAAGTGGACGTACTGCCCGGAGAAAGAAAGCGTAACGCGAGGCGTCGAGATGAGAGGGAGATGCAACTCTGAGTTGACTTGGTGGATTATCTAAATCGGGGCTGACGATTATTTGAGATGGGAGTTTTATATGGATTTTAGTGTGGTTAAAAGGATGCGAATGTGATTGGGCGTGTTTAGGTTTTTTTTAGAGCTTTGGGATATTTATGATGCGGATTACCGCTTGGCTGCGTCACAATGGAAATGGTTTGTTTTATTGAGAGATCGTCTGTTTTTTTTAAATGTGTGATAGATGGATACTTTTTCTTCACTTAGTTTTATCGTATTATAAAATTCAAGCTATGAAAACAATTTTTGTATTGCTTGTTTCGATTTCAAATATTAGGAATATATTTTCAAATTTTTGATTTTTTTTACTTGTTTTGTTATTTGTTTTTGGATAAAAAACTTTGAGAATACAAATATTTTTGAAACTTCATGAAAGTTTAATTAAAAAAACTCTTCGCAAAACTCACTTACACCAAAAATCTTTCATTCAAAATCCACGAGAATTTCTGAAACTTGTTTATCATCTGAAAAATTTGTTAGTAAAAGTACTAACTCTTCTAACAAAAAAAAATTGTTGAAAAATTAAATGCGGATATTATCGGTCTTCTCTCTCAGATCCGTAAGCTCGCGAAATTTCATTTCGGATTAAAGCTTTTTTTCCAGTAGAAAGGCTTCTCAAAGCTAAGCGAATGTGAGCATTTCGCGCGTGGAATGCAATTTGTAATAAACGAATGTGAGAATACAAGTGAGAACTCGGTCATGTATAGCTATAAACCAAAAACACTAGAAATGGCACGTTTGAAAAGTAAATACTACTTTTTGTACCTCGACTTCGAATAAAAGCTCGTTCGAGAAATCAGCTAGAATTAAAAACTTTCAAATAAAGGATGTTTTTTTTTATTTTTCTTTACTTACAAAGGTTTGTTTTAATTTGAATCTATATTTTACGCATTTGTTTTGGCTTTTTCATTCGTCGGATGTGGAATATTTTTCTTCTGTTATTTCAGCGATTTGTATTTTGCAATACTGATAAAACACACGCTTTTTATAGAAAAACAAAACAAATAAGTATATGCAGATTTACATTTATAAAATATATTTCTTTTGGTTAAACTGGTACTAGGATACATTCAGCCCTTAAGTGCCAGTAAGGCGTATATGGGTCACGAGAAAAGTGGACTTAAAGTGCTGGTGACTCCTGTATGCGTCATAAGTGAATTGCGCTTTTTGACGCTTTATATTTCAGTCACTTACCCACATCTGTATGAAAGTCAATCTCCTTTGTCTAACTATGACGCAGTTTGAAGATCTTAAAATGTAGCTTCGCCTAATGCAATAATATTTCTTTAGCACCTTCCTATTTTATTTTTATTTCAAAAAGAAATTCTATATCCGTACACAACGAAAGTTGATTGGTTAAAATAGATTATTAAAAAATATATCGGGGTATTATTTTAGCCTCTAAGATGGACGTTCACTCTACAAATTTAGCGCGGCTTCATCGAATTTTCGATAAAGTATTTAAATCCATTTCCTCTAAGCAATAAAACCAAGTGAAACCCTGAAAAAATGTATCAGAGAAAGCCATTTAAAATACTAAAATATAGAACCCGATTAAAACAAAGCTCTTTAGAATTTAAATAATTTAAATAATTGATCCAATCTCTCAATCACTTTATCGCGATTCCAATATTTTATCGATCTCCCACCGTCGCTAAACCCATCAAACTTTTGACATATGAGTGTACCAGCGCGTCTCCCCCGGCTCGCAAGTATCGATCAAAATGCAATAAATATTTTTCCGCCAGACCTCCATAAATCCTCGCCGTGCGCCTAACCCCGCCGCTATATCTAAAAACTGCAACGAAAATCTCATGATAAACTGTGCGCACTCTCGATTTTCTCCGCTCTCTCGATCCCTCATTTTTTCAACTGTCCCAATAATACCCGGCCCATCCGAAGAAAAGCTCAAGCCTGTCACTCCCCCCCCCCCCGCCCTCGAAAAATGAGAAATCCTTCCACCCCGACACGAAATCTCCATTAAAAAGGTCTCGGGCATATATATATCCGGAAGCTTGGCGACCGCAGCGATTAGCGGCGCCGGGAAAATACCACCTCGAACAAAGCGTATCAATCATACTTCTATCCTCCGTAAGACGAGGCGCGCGCGCGACAGGGCCGAGTACGTGAGCGATGTTCCAGAAGAGGCTGTACATAAAAAAAAAAAAAAGAAACGAGAGAAACGAGTAGGTAGAGACGTATAAGGGGCAGTCGTGCGAACTGCAGCCGCGGCGCTGTCGCCCCGCGGGACGCGCGCCTCGTTTATCTTTGGACCGTGTGTGTATACGTGTGCGTGCGTGCATGTATAATGGCCGATGCTCCCTCTGGCCGTGTTCTCTTCTTTTTCTCCGCGAGCTGAATGAGCGGCTCGTTTTGAGAGGCTGAATATTATTGCTCTTTGGACGCTGGGTTTTGCGCGCTTTATAAATCGCTCTGGGAGCTTTTTTTTAGGGAATTTTTGCGTGGATGTGGTTGGGCGGGGGAAAAGGAAGCTTGGAGAGTTGGAGTATGTTGTTTAGTGTGGGTGGATGAAGACGGGAATGAGATTTGATTGTTGAAGTATTTTATGAAATAGTAAATCGGTAAAATGGTTTTAATATTCTTTTATCATAGCAAAAAGTAACTTTTCATATTTTTTTTAGTTTTATCTAGAGCAAATTAATTTTGAAACATTTCTATAAGTTTTTGCTAATTTCAAATGTAAATAAATAACTAGCAGAAATTTCAGCCAAAGTCTAAAGTGGCAACCCCAGGGGCGACTCATCCGTTTCATTTTAATTATGTATATTTCGAAAAAATCTCCTAAATTCGTACCATTAATTTTAATGAAAATTATTAATTTACTTGAGACTTTATCTTGAATTTTTTATTTACGTGCAATAGTTCCCTATACCGTCAGTGCTCCCTTTTGTAGCAAATCGATTTTTCATTAATTTTAATCAATGCTAATACAGTTTCAAAGCTTATCTGTATATGTATATTATTCAAGAATATTTTTAAAAGTTTTGATGAAATAAATAACTAAAACAAAGCCATGATTTATAGAAAAAATTTGAAACCCATTTTATATAACTGATACTGATCCTTCGAATTTTTCTTACCAATTGGTTATTTATTTCATCTTAAAAAAAATATTTTTGAGTGACATTAAAACTCTTTTATAAACTTGTTGAAAAATTAAAATTAATGAAAATCATCAGATTATCCGCAGGTGGATGCACCGATTAATGCAAAAACAGTATTCGTATCACGTTCTTCTTTTTTAACTTTTTTTTATTTCATATTTTGTTATGTTAAATTCACGCAACGATTGCGGTAGAATATGTATTAGTAATTACGGAACATTTAATTATTTGCATATGGAAGCAGTCTTTTGCAAATATTTTTAAATAATAAAACGAGCAAAATAATTATTATTACGATATTATTTTCGCCGATAATATTTCATTAAAATTCCTCGACTTACAATAAAACCAATATAACAAAAGTATTTAAGCACAAGCTAACATCTAAATAATAATAAAAATTCAATAAGTAACCAATAATCTTACAGCTAATCTAGTATTAAACCGAAACATGTTTTACAAAATTTATCATGAATTCCAGTGAAGCATTCAATCCCGTTTCCTGCTCGCTGACTTCCTTTTAGGCGTCGAATTTTTCACGGATTAAAAAGGTATAACCCAGCCGCAATACTTCCAATAACCGCCTCGTCACTAGATTTTTCGCCTGACTAAGCGCACGCAGGGCCCCGAGAAAAATGTAGGAGGAGCCGGAAAACGAAACGCAAACTCAGTCGGATCGTAAGCGATTCACGGGTGATGTTCGCAGTCGAGCAGGCGTCAAAGTTCTTGCTTAAACTTTAATGGAATCTGCCTCCGAGAATACAGCTCGCTCGCTTCCCGATATATATCCGAGAATACACTGCGTTTTTTGCCATCCCTTTCGAATCGAAAAATTTCAGAGGAAATAGGGACAATGTTGAATTTAAGGGGGGGAGCTCTGTAAAAGCTATATAGACGGCGGCTTTTCCCTTGTTGGAATGCAAATTGCTATTTGTCCCGCGTAACGAGGAAGCACCTCTTTTTTTTGTCGATTTTCCTGACGCTCCGTATATACTTACGAGATTAAAAGGCTTCCGCAGTGCTCGATAACTAGATTTATTGCAAATTATGTTCCCGTTCATTTTTTTTTGTTCTCTGATGATAGATGGTGTCATCGCGGGAAAAAATTTCAATTTTCTCCAACCCTTTCAGGGAAATGAGCGGAATATATGAGCTTTGCGATAAGATTGGTCTTAAGGATTTAGTAGAGCGACGTGATCGGAAGTTTTCTTGCTTTTTGTGATAATTTCTTTGCATACCTTATGAGTAATCGTTATATAAACCTTGCAGGTTAAGTAATGGTATTCTACAATCATTAGTTACATACCTTGCTTTAAAAACATATTATCTGTTAAAATATTCAGTACTCGGTGAACAATTGCATACAGAATACTTTGACAATAAACTACTGTATTTACAATCTATAGAAGTACGAAAAGGTCTAACCCTGATATTCTAAATTTCAGATGTAAAACCTTAAAAAAAAGGAACCCCGCCAGCACCGATAAGTCAGCTTTTTCAAAGACCCTTTTTCCCGCCCTCTTCAAATATTAATCTTCTCCCAACTCAACTCTCCAAAAGAATAACACACTCAACCCAGCGGATCCAACCGCAACGAACTCGAAAAAAATCGATCCCTCACTCTCCAACCCAACTCACTCTCTGTATTCCAGCCGTTCCGCTCTCAAATTTAAGCCCCCCTCTGGCCTTGTTCCTCCCGTCTCAAAGCAAATCGCGGGATTAAAGGCGCGCGCGAAAGCCCCGCGTAACTCGATCCCGACCGCGCGGTCCCTCGAAGATTTAGCTTGGCCAATATATTTCGCCGGGGATCAGGAAACGCCGGCCTGCGATCAGCGCGCAATATTTTTTTTTCCCTCCCCAGGCCCTTTTGGCCTTCGGTCCGCGGAGGAACGCGGCGCACGGTGACGCGTCCAAAGATAGAGAAACTCGATCCTGGAGGGGGGCTAAACCGAGCGCCTGGCCAGCCTTGGAATCCAATCTCACACCAATCAGGAAGCTCGAAACGGAATCCTTGCCTGAGGCTATTACCGCTCCGCCCGGGCGAATGTGGTGAGTCGCGAATTTCTCGGCGATCGCGGCACGTATAGGCACGTCGGACGGTGTCGATTTATGAGAGAAGGTGACTGGACGAAAAGTTTTTTTTTATAACGGTTTGGATACGTCGGAGAGTCGGAGTGTGGGTTGTGTTAGGCGCGAGCGGGTGTACGAGTGGGGCTCTATTTTGTTTTAATCTAACGAAGTGATCGATCGCGAATCGGGTCAAGCGGTGAAATTGAATTTTGGCGCGAGTAGAGGAATAAATTACGTCGCTTCTTAGAATGTAGCTCGGTGTGTATTGATTGTTTGAACTTTTAGTTGGCGATATTTGTTTGTTAAGAATAACGTTTGAGTAAAAAGTTGATTTGGTATGCCGTGAAATGAACATATGATAGAGTAATGAAAAAGCTTTTGACTGATTGTATATCTATAGAAAATGTGCAAACATTTGTGCTTCTTTCAACTTATAATTGAATAAATCTAATAAATAGTGCTGTTATGTTTGTACTACTGCTAAATTTATTCTGATTTTTGCGATTTTTTTGCCAACGCTAATTGAAACTTTTGCAAAATACACAGGATTTTGATTGGATTAAGAAACGGCCTCGTTAAAACTGAAAAATCGTCAACATACCAATCGAAACTTTGACACATTTATTCTATTTCGATTTCGAAAAAACAAGTAATTTACCGATTCCATTTTTCCGTAACAAACGACAAGTCAAAAGAATCAGAATCAACTAAATTCCAAAAGCGTGTCTTTAACCCAATAACAAAATCTCCGAAAAAGAAATCCGCAAACGGAAAGCGTAGAATCCCTTGATCGCATTAACTTCAATTGCGCTTAACGCTTAGCATAAAAATCGTACCTGCACTAATGGATTCAGAAGAGCGACAATATAAAGCACTTCCCGAGGTCCGATCGCACCCGCGATATATAGTTGCCTGCAGATGTGGTCTTGGCTCGCGTGCCGAAAAAAGACAACAAAACGGGTTTCACGTGCTAGCGGCTGTCCGATTGACGCGATGCCAGCTGCACTTTCATCAAATCGACTGGGGTACAATGACTCTCGCCAATGTGGGTGCGAGGTTTAAAACGGTGAATTTGTCGAAATTTAGAGGGAAAGTGCTGGTTATGTTAAGTGGGGTAGGTATGTGTACGATAGCAAATAGTACGGAATTTTCGGAATGTTAATAATGAGTGGAAGGATTTTTATAATAATTTATGCTTGGTTCAAACTTTAGCTCTCCTGGATAATTAGATTGATATTAATAATGAATGAAGTTCCAAAGAATAAGTGATTTAGTCTTGCTCTAATATTTCATTCAAATATTCGAGTTTATTAAAGAAAATGCATTAATTTGAATATTGAACCGGCATGTTGCCCGGAAGCCAATATTTGATGCGACGCGACATACAGGAAAACTAATAATGCGCTGGTTGGAGCAAAGCACGACCTAGAAATAGGATAAAAAAAAGTTTTAATAATATTTATTTTAAATTATGGCTCTTTTTTAAGCAATAAATCATTGTTAGAATTCATAAATAATTCATAACTAATTTTTAAAAAATCGTCATTAATTAATCATCAATGTTAACCAGAGTAAAAGAATAAATTTTTGAAATTCGCTTCTTTCACCGCATCAAAGTTCAGCCACGACAAAAACAGACATCATAATTTATAACAAATCATCATTAATTAATCATCAACGTTAACAAGACAAAAAGAAAAAATTTTCAAACTCCTGTCTTTTACAGCATCAAAGTTCAACCACGACAAAAACAAACATCACAATCAAAGCCCTCCATAAACCGTGTTGCCTGCGAAGGGCGCTCGTATTATTTATGTCAAGTGATACGCGAAGCACGCGTCTGATAGTAAAGAGCTTCGCGTCCAACGTGAAATTTTCGACTCTGCATGATTTTCCCTGAGCGCAACACCCGCCCACACATATATATACATCCACCCAGCAGATGCACGCGCGATTTCTCTCTTGCCATGAGGAAATTTACGGGCATGACGTAATTTCCGTTACAGCTGGGCTATAGGGCAGCGCGGGGGCGGCTTTTACGATCGGAGCCGCGACAAGTAAGTTTCGGCCGTTCGTCACGCGGCCGTTAGACGTCCGCGAATTTATGAACTGTTTGATCTTCCGCATCCTTTGTTCTCCGGTGTGGCTATCGATTTTTCGTAAAAAACGGTAAAAAAAAGCGTAAAACTTTTTGTTACTCCCGTTCAGATTTTTTGCAATTTCTTTCGGTCTGTATGCAGCTGCGGGACGGGACTGGGACGCAGTCGGGCGAAGTACCTGTTGAGAGGGAATACGGCAGAGAGAGAAGCGACAGCTGTTTTTTGTCTGTTGCGCGCGTGTAGGTTTGTTTTTTGAGGGGCTGAAGTGCCGAGCTCGACAAGGGCGGATGCATTTTTCATTGGACGCTGAAGTGCGTTGAACCCTTTGCCGCCTGGTTAACGGTATGTCTTTTCATAGGGTTTCGGTGATCTAGTAATGAGCGTCGTAATTTAGAACTGGGTCAAAGGATATGCTGCATTTTTTTCAGCACAAAAAGTGGCAGCTGCAGTAGAAGCAAAGGTGTAATTTGTTGGTAGAATAATTTTCGAAACACCTGAAAATATTTCAAAGAGCGTTTTTTTTTTACTTTGTAAAAAAATAAAACAGGATTGCTTTATTGGCAAATAATTTGTCTTCATCACAAATTATATTGTAAAATGTTTTTATTTTTACACAAGATTTACGTAGTAGTTTTTGCTTTTACTATACATAAACCAAATTTTTCAAACTGTATCTCAAAATAATGTACCTATTAAATTTATTATAATGGACAATTTCATTTATGATGAAATTTTACAATAAATTTAACGTTTATTTTTATATTTTATTGTACTATAAAATAGTCAATTTTTAAATCCCTAAAGTTGTTATAGTCAGAAGAAGTGAAAAAGAGAGGTAAACAAAACATTTTCACCCTTTAATCAAATAAAATCGATGAAAATTTCTAGCACGATAAAACAAAAAAGTTTATCAGAAACGTGTAGAGATTGTAAATGTTAATGTGGAGAGTATGAAAACTAAGTTACACAAAAACGCAATTACTTCATTACAATTTTATTGTGCTCAACAACAATATAAGCTTGATTACAGCTGAATTTGTTAATTTAATCAACGATGTAGAAATTATATTCGTATATAAACAATGAGACGAATCAGAATGTAGAGTATTTTATGTTAATTTCTCATGAACTTATAATTAAGTATACATAGTAATAAAAATTCAATACATAGCTGGATTAAGAAAAAAAGCTCATTAAAAATTGAAACAGCTACATTTTCTTCATCCGCGTAAATTCAAAAGTATTAAATGTAACTATAATTTACATATCATCCAAAGCAATGGCTATATACTAAAGTAACAATTTATCATTCATTAAATACTGTTTATTTATTAATATGAGGTTAATTGAATTTAATTTTTAGTTCCATATGTGATTAGTAAAGAATAATAATCTCGATTTATTTATACATGAAATTTCTATTTGTAGAATATAATAAATTTTTTATTTATATATTTTTAGAAAATGAATTATAAATTCTTGTACATTCAAGTCCCCAACTAAAATTATCCTAAAATGTGTGCATGGGAGTTATGTAGTCGGTTAACATGCTCGATACACCAACGTTATCACTGTGTTCAATATTCATAGGAGCTCTCGAATCAATACAGTTATTTAATTTGAGTATTACACTGAATTTCAAAGTTTAACAATTTTAAATGATTCATTACATGGACGGTTTATTGTATTATTATGAGAATTTATTTGGCAAGTTTGAAAATCATTCATGTCACAAAATTGTAAATTAAATATTTTTCAATATAAGAGAACAAATTTTCCGTTAATATTTTGATTTTGCATGTAATTTTCATTTGTTATTAAAAAAAAAGAATCTTATTTTTTAATTAAAAATGTTAAAAATCAGGCAGGAATTCACATGAAAGACATTGTAATTAAAATTTTGTAACCCATTAAATATTAAACAAGCACAAAACTATATTCGTTCAAAATTATTATCGACCTGCACTCTGTAATTATACTTTGTAATTTATTTCACAATTAAACAACCTGTTTAAATAATCCACCTCCCATTAAACCAGCATAATCAAAAATCGAAAAAAATCGCTGTAAAAATGCTTTTAAAAAATCTCAGCTCAATTTTTCAAGCATCGAATCGCGCGCTTGCAGGAGCGAAATAGCGAGAGAAAGAGATCAAAGCGTGTATCTAAAATTGAAGCAAGCATTCCTCATGAAAAAATCAGCGGCCCGTCCTGCAGTCGCTTACAATCGAAAATAATCGATACATCAAGCCAAATGTATTATTCAGTGAGTTCGAAATGAAGAAAAAGTGCAGAGCAGCGTGCCAGCAGCGCTCCAGAACGCCACTTCCCGCAAGAATCCGGCCGGATCGATCGGCAATGGCCTAGCGAGCTTGGCGAACTAGCGCACTACCAAAATAAAAAGTAGAAGAAGAAGAAGAAGCATTGGAAGGAGGAGGCGGAAAATCGGCAATAGCTCGCACGGGCTGATATGCTGAAGGAGGCTGCATCACGATGCAGCTACTGACCTTGAACTCGCTCCTGATGTTCGACCTGGTCTTTCTGTTCTTTCTCTTTCTCGTCGGCGTCTCCTGTCTGGCCTACTATTTGCCTGGCTCGCGGCTCCACGCGATCGCCCCCCACGAGATCATCAAGGCGAGAGCGACGCCGCGCGCCAGCGCGCCCATCGATGATGTTTAAGGTATGGCGATGATGATGGCATGTGCATGAGGAATTTGCGTTTCTTAGAATCAAGAAGAATTTGACGGAATTTTATGTTGCATTATGTATTGTTTGATGAATTTTGTGTTTTAGAGAAGGTTCAGTTTAGCTTTAATTATTTTTTTTTATATAATTTAATGATATATACAAGAACTCTTCAGGTATTAAAATGTCACTCATTTGAAAATATAATAGCCAGTTTAACGAGTTCTCCGCATTTTTGACTAAAATAAATTACGAGCCGCGAAAGCGCCCGCATAAAATCGCTCCCCGATACCCAAAGTAATTTCCGTCATCAGCTACGTGCGGAAATTCCTAATTCCCCGTCGTCCTCTGGCCTCTTCAAACATTTCAGCGTAAGTATTCCTCCAACACTTGTAATTTTCGCCTGAGACCGCAGGGACAAACCTCGGGCACATTACGAGGGCGGCACAGCGAGAAGGAATTGCACCGTAGCGCGCGGGCGTCAGATCGAGATTTATATCTTTGCCTATATCTAGATGCCTGGCTGAGAGAGAAAGAGAGGAGAGGGAGAGAGCTAGGCGACAGGCGCTGCGGAATGCTTTCTAAAATGAAAATCCACGGCGAAGAGGTCGCGCGTCTCTTATACTACCTCCTTTCGCTCGTGTCCTCGGATAACAGGAGTTTATGCTTTTCTCGTAATGCACGCTCGATATATATGTTATAAAGCTTTCACCCGCGCAGCTCACGAGCGCGCCTCTCCTATTGGTTCTATAGTGCCGGTGTAATGTACATTTTGCGCCTGACGAGAATTCCAATGATGGATCGTGTTTATCCCGCTCTCGCCTTTTCTCTCTTATATCTTAGTGCCACCTCGTCTCCTGCTTTTGGCTTATTTTTACGCTTGGATTAACGTTATAGTTGATTTTGTTTATGTTTTGTAGGGTTTGGTTTGGGCGACAGTTGTGCTCAGTTTATATTGTACGGAAAATTTATTAAAAAAACTTGTCGTGTCATATTTGAGTCTGAGCTTTTTAGAGGTCTATTAAATTTAGCATGATTGTTATATATGATTTTTATTTCAATTGTTTGTTTAGACTTTAGTGAAGTTAACAAAATTATATATTTTATTAAGGAGTTCTATGCAAAGTTTAATGCAAAGTAAAGTATGAAGAGCAATGTGAAGTTAATCATTATTTCCAAAACTGTTTTTTCATTTTTTTAATAGCGCTAAAGGAAAGTTGGCTCATAAGCTTACACTTCGCTCAAGAATTTACTACCTGCATTACTAATAACTTTATATCTAGTTACTTTAAGTTAGTCGTTTACATTACTGCACTAAGCTGTATCATCTACTCCTTTAGCGCTTTGAAACAATGAGCAGCTAAGACGAAAAGGATCTTACATTAAGGAAAAAGGGAGATTTCGTAGCAGTACGTGCTTCCGCGCAGGAAGGAAATCTTCTACAGTACATTAAGCTCAATCTCTTTGAGCGAATAACCCACCTTTGTGCGTAATTTTCATTTGAATAAAGGCACTTATTTCTCTAATTCGATGTAATTTTGCAAGATTTTCTAGTAATTAGAACGCAGCCCTTTTGTTACAAAATGCCAAATTCGACGAGTGATTTTAGCCGTATCAACGCGCATACTCGCATTCAGAATACAGAACAAAAGACTGGCACAAAACACTCGAAATGCCAAAGTAAAATATCGGTATCAAGATTTAATTATCCGTAAATCTCTCCCGATGATCCAGCAAATTTCATCGCAGCTGGCTCGCAGTGTCAGTTCGCGGTCACTCGTAACCAGAAATGAATTTCGCCATGCTCCACTTTCGAATTATTCAATATGTGGCGCCCGTTGCGTCGCACCCAGAATGTTTCGAGTTCTGCGAGAGTGCAGCTCGGCGTCATTGTTAGCGAGTCCGGCCTATTTACGCTCGTTGAGATTTTACTACGTATGTATACGGCAGCGTCTGCACAACGGGCTATTGATCGCCCGTGCTGTGTTTATTTTCGCGGGTTCGATTTTAAAATTTGGACGCCCGGAGCGCGGGATGGGAAAAAAAGCAACGGAAAATTGGTCCGCGTGCTGTTGGTGTTTTCAATGGAAAGTTGGAATTTGGATGAGAGGTGACGCAGGCTTATTATTGATGGCTCTTTGTTGTGCGAATCGTAGGTCAATGAGTTTCACGTAAAAGGGCGGAATGTGAATTTATAGAATTCTTTTTTAATTACTTAGAAAATTATTATAATTGTGTGTAAATTTCCTATGAAAAATAATTTGTATAAAAATAATTCTTTGTTATGTTTGTGATTTAGTTTATTTATAGACAATAGCTACTGTTATTTCAAAATAAATCAAAACAATTTTTCATTTTGTTATTTTTAGTTATAAAATATATGTCTTTGCCTTCAATTGTATTTGATTTATACCTAACGCTCAAATTTTAATTCAATTGAAATTTAAAATCAATTTTATAATGGTTTAGTAATAGACGTAACATGTTTGTACTTCGTTAATAGAAACAATACATTATTTTGTAATTTCTATTAGGACCTTCACAATACTTGAGGTAAACAACGATCTTTTTTATTTTGAAAATGATCATATTATTAGTTTAAATATTAATTTAAATATAAACTCACACAAAATACCAAGTCTATATCAAAACAATAATAATCTTTGTATTTAAAATAATTATTTGATCTCGTTTTTGTGGACGTTTACACACGAGCAAAGCGAGTACGGAAAGTTAACACAAGGTTAAAATAACTTTAATGCCCATGTATCGTACACAATTTTTTTACACGACGCGCGGGACGCTATTTAACGCACGCATTTTCGGCCGTGTGTGCGAGAAATTGAACTTCCCGCACGTCGTGTGAAAATATTTATTTTTGACACAATTGCGGTAAAGTAATTTTAACCACGTGTAGTCGTTTACACACGAACGAAGAGAGTGCAGAGAGTTTACACAAGGTTAAAATCACTTTATTGCCCATGTATCGTACATAATTTTATGATACGACGTGCGGGAAGCTTGTTTTCACGCACGCTTTTCCGACCGCCCATGCGCGAAAACAAACTTCCCGCCCGCCGTGTGGAAAGAAAAATTTCAAAGACAGACAATATTTTCACATTATTATATTATTTAGTTTTATAAGTTCAGCATTTTGCAGGAATTCGGTTGCGAAAACGTCTTATAAAAAAATGCAGTAGGTAGATGTAGAAAATATTAAATATTCAATTTTATTCTGATCTAGTTTTTCAAATGTGTATAGATCATTTGTAATTCTGAAAAAGTAAAAAATGCTATAATCAGGTATTTGTTTGAGTTACGGGTGAAAGTGATATTTAGTCTTAACTGCAAAAGTTACGCATTTTGAAATACTCCATTAAAATTCATGGTAAACTTATATTTCATAAAGCATATCATTTTGCATTTCCAAGTAAATCAAAGGAGACACTTTAATGATGATAATATTTTCCGCCTTTCCATTTTAGGAACCCTAAAAAATATTTTGATTAGAAGAAGAAAAAATGATCGTTGCTCCCTGAAATGGTACAATTTTTATTCATAATTGTATTTGTTTATTGATATAAAATAAAATAGTTCTAATTTATTATTCTCTATAAATAAATTATAAATTGAATATATAAAACTAATAGGAGCTTAAAAGTAATCTTACTTGACAAAATATGCGCTAATACAAGTAAAGTAACCAAAGAAAATTTCGCGACTATTCAAACTATTTCCCAATCTAAAAAGGAAGCAGCAAGCTTATATAAAAGACTTCTTCGCAACTACCGCCCCGGCGCGAAAAGCTTCACTCCAGCCGTCAGTCCATAATGGAATCATTGACAAAATTCCTCGATCATAATTCGCGAATAATGGCAACAAAGTTTTCGCTCTCTCGCGCGACAGCGCAGTCAAGCCATGAAAAGAGCCCTATATAGCATCGCAGTTTCAGCGCGCGTCCTCGATCTTTTTCGCTATATTCCCAAACTTGCCAACCTCTTACCCTTCGATGTCTCACGTCGACTGGAAGAAATCAGTTTGGAAGGCGGCTTTCTTCTGCTACGGCTTGTTTTTTGGGGAGCGTAACCTACTCGCAAAAGTTCTTTTCTTTGCTGCGGAAGCTTTAAAGTTGGACTTGTCTCCTGTAGGCTATAGAGATGACACAGTTGTGGAACGTTTTGAAGCAGGTTGGTGTATAAAGGTGTGTAATGTGGTTATTTGGTTAGGCTCTTACTAAATCCATTAGGAAATTTTTTTAATAATTATAAAATTTTATTGTTTTAAAAAATAATTGCATTTGCTTTATTTTTACTACAATTCAATATAAATAGTATTTAATAAAGAGTGTCAATCATATTTAATTAATTTAGAAGAACTGCATAGTGTATTTCAAATGGAATGAATTCTATACGTATATATAGTGAGAATTTTATATAAACAAGATTTATTTTATGCATTATTTTTATAAAAATGTTATGAAAAACATTTTTGTAAAATACCTTATTTTCATGAAAAAAAATTTAATTAATAAAAAAGAAAACTATGTTTATGTTCTTAATTAAAATAAATTCGTCAGAGAATTACAACTATTAACGGATTTATTTTGTACATATCCTAATGTTTCTGCTTTAAAATATTTACGAAAATGCCTTCTGAAAAATATTTTATTGCCAGGCCGTTAACATTACCGAGCATAAAATATTCACCAATAAGCCATTATTTCCATGGCATTCCAATTAATTCGAGCAAAAATTTTCCATCAAATTTTATGATGTATTTTTTACTCATGTAAAAAAAATAGTTATCTTTCATCGCGACCGCGAGGATACGTCCACTCTAAAAATATTCGAATAAAATCTTCACCGCAGAAAAACGGCATTGAGGACGTGTTCATCCATGAATAGAACGTGAGAGCTCGAATGGTTGAAATGACGAAAAGAGATTTTCTACACCCTTGTTGAAGATCGTATAAAGATTTCTCTATTGCTCCCTCGAGAGAAGTCAGAATTTTACGGTATTGCGCGGAAAATAGGGGAGCAAAGCACGCAAATTGACCATTCAAAATAACTCTATTAAAGCCGTCACTCTAGCGAATAGTCAAACGTAATGGATCGTTGTCAGGCGTCAGGGGAGATGGTTAATGTCGTGTCATGCTTCGAATTCATTGAATTATAATCGGATACTAGCGGATGAAGAGCGAATGTTGTGCGCACTTGACACGCACTTTGAAAAGAAAAAAAAGACATGCTAGTTTCTATATCAACCACATGATCCAAAAAAATTTATTCATTATTCAAACTAGATATCAGAAGTTCTTATATTGATATAAAAGCTGTTTTTGCAAAAAAGGAAAAATTCGTCATCCATGTTTTACATTTTATATTTCTGAAAGAAAAATTATTTTTACAAAAATTCGCATTCATTTTTCATCCAAAACGTAAGCAACTGATAACAAAAGCATATTCAATACGAGAAAAATATTTTCCGCTACAACAGAATGAAACCTAACTCCAATTTTTAATATCCTAAAGTATGATAATCCTTATCCATTTTTAAAATCCAATTTAATCATTCTACTTCGCCCAAGCGCGCCAAAGCATTCAACCAGACCAGAGTACATCCACTAAAAAAGCAAAAAATAAAAAGCTAAAAAAACGTACAGAGCACAAGCATCCATATACCCGGAACACTATACCGTCGTAAAAGAATCAGGAGCCCCTTTGAATAGTGCGTCTAACTCAGAGCTCCGACACGCATGCGGGGGGAGAAGGAAGCGTTTTCGGTCCGCAATAATTACACAAGCGGTACACCTGATTCTCGTCGCGCGTAAACACGAAACGCGCGCGACGCGCGCAAGATCAAAGAGGAAAAATCCGGCGCGCGCAAACAATTCTACACGCGGACGAAGTGCGCCGGCATTCTCGTGTATCCTCGCGCACTCAGCCTCCGGTTCAATAACCGTCTGCTCGACATTCTTTGTTCCTCGACGCGGGGCTTTGAAAAAATTGTAAGCTCGAGAGGTTTGAGTTTAATGTTTTAGAGCGCCCTGAATTTGCGAAGAGCTTGCATGTAATCGGGAATAATGATTAGTTGAGCAGTCAAAAAGAATTGGAAAATTTTATCGTTATCGAACTCTTGGAATTTTCAATTGGATAATTAATTGTTGGTTCTAATATTTTCATACTGTGTTGATTGAATTTCATCTAGAATGATATTAATATCGTGTAAATGCGCTAGCGTTAAATCAAAATTAGTTCGTGGAAATAGCTATCATATTTTTAACTCTATTATTCAATCGGAACACGCGCAATACAAACACTGCAATTTATTGCCAAAAATTAATGAAGCGCATACAGTACGATCCATCCCACTCAACTTTATAACACAATTAAATCAACCAATTCCCGCACGTCACTCAAAAATGTCTCCACCATTCACCCACTCCTTGTACACCGCCAAATCTCCTAATTCTTAATTTTAATAAATACCCTTCCACCAAAATTCTGTACCTGACATTACAGCAAAAACCCCAACGCGCCTGCACTTTCGCAGAAAGCGATTACACGTACACGGCCGATCCTCCAGACGGAAGCGGCACCGCGCAGGCAGAAAGCGCGCGCATTAAGCACGCGAGCGGTGCACACATATGCCGTGTGCGCCGTGCGCTTAAACACAGCTCCGAGGCCAGACAGACGCTGTGTTTCGACGCGTGGCATGGACGTGTATGTCGTCGGAGGGTTTTGAACGAGACGCCGACCTGACGTCTATTGTGCCCCGCGCGCTCGAGTATATGTAGTATTCGACGATTGTTCCCCCGGCGATGCTTGCTCCCTGCGGTATATTTACCGGCGCGCGGCGAAGGAGCTTCTTTTATTTTCGTGTTTTCATATTTCTTCGGTCGCAGTCGAGGATAGCCCTTTAATTAGAATCGCATTCACGGAAAACGCCATATGTACGTACATATGCGTGTGTAGTCGCTTTTTTCTCCTCGTTTCCACTTGGCTGCTTTTGGTTCGGTGTAGCGCGGAGCCGGTTGCCGGCAGCTTTTCTCTTTCTACTGCGCCGGAGGGCGGAATAATGACAGTTGTGGCTGACGAGCGTACGTGAAGTGCGCGCCGAGAATATAACGGAGGGGGAGAGAATAAAACCGTTTATCCGATAAATGTGAAGAGGAGCTTCGCCGGTAGTTTTCTTCTTTTTGCGGGGAGGGATGAACGCTGCTTCGAGGAAGTGGTCTGCTGCTGTTCCACGGCACAATGCGATTTTTATTGTAAAAGTGGATTTGAAATAGATGAACTTTGTGGGGGAAAATTTGTATGAAAATTTATATGCTGTACTTGTAAAGTTTTCGTTAGTTTAGAGTTTTTAAAAATTAAGTTTGTGAGAATTTTGATTATTTTCTTTTAAATTTTGTAGGAAAAAAAATCATCGCACTCCTGTTCCAGACTAAAATTTTATAAAACAGCCTTTTCTGAAAAACAAATAGGTTTGCTATTGTTGAGTTTTGTTTATACACTGTAGATCGTATTTTTAACTCTGTGGATTTTTTTCTATATACATAAAAACTATGAAAAGCCGGGAAAATATAAACGTAAATTCAAGTTTATTTTTACAAAACCAAAAATGAAATCCTTCTATTTAATTTTACGTACGATAACATAATTAACCTTAAGTCAAAAAGAATTTTATTCTAGAAAATACCATATTTTGTTTTAACAAAAGACTGAAGATTAACATTTAATTAATTTCATTTTAATTTATTTGCAGAATGCCAATGAAGACCGTTGGCGGCGCCGGTTTAGGGGTCGTTGCGGGAGACGTCCTTGCTTTAAGAGGAACAGGATTGGCAGCAGCAGAAACTTGGGCTCTTTTGTGCCAGGCAGCCCAGGCCCTCCAGGATCTTTTTTTATCAAGTAAGTTTTTGAATATCTTATTGTACATAATGGCATGCATAATTTGACTCAAATAAACAAATTTATTATAAATGATAAAACATGTATTATCCTCCAAGATTCATGGCCTGAACACATAAAAAGGGTTTTATTATTTTGGTTTAAATAAATTTATCTTTGTGAAATCAAATTTCCTAAAAGCAAATAGTTTCGTAAAAAAATATGTTTTTATGAAACAATAGTGGTCATGCGTTCAAAGCTTCCTAAAAATACAAAATAAAACAATAATAATCATTCATAAAAAATAAAGTTTTATATAGAAAAAAAACATCATTTTATGAATGAATTGCGATAAGGTAGGAATCTATACTGTCGGTAAAGGCACAGCGACAGTACAGCACATCGACAATCGCAATTCAAATCATATCAAATCTCATTAATATTAAAAATCTTATACCCAAGCTTGATTGAAGTTACTCAAACAAAGAAACGCCAAGAGGTATAAGATTCAATAGTCCGTTACTTCCCCACTCAAGTACAAGTTAAAGAGCGAGGCTGACTGGCGTGTCGTCGCCTCCCTCCCAAGGCCTCCACCGCCACTGTGCGGTATATATATAGCTCCCCAGGATTAACTTTACGTACGCGGATACCGCTCCAACTAAATTGATTAAAGCGAGCCGCGTATACGCGAAGAACAAGAGTAAATTAATGCCCCGCGCCGCTCGAGCCCGCAATAATTATTATCGTTATTACGTCTATTTAACGCGCACAATGCGCCGCAGTGGGCGTAGTTACTTTTTGATAGCGCGCTGGTACAGCTTGATTAATTTTAGTAACCGTTTCTCCAACCCGTTAAATTAGCCGTATGAAAAAGGTTGGAAAAAAGGTCGACCGGCTCTGTTTCATGGCTAACGAGATAATTGATTTCGCATGCGTATACAGCGAGAAACGCGCGGGCGACTGCTGCGGATGGAGAACACGTGATATTGATATATGGAGCTCCCGCGTTTGTTCATAGGAGGCGCGCAGTTTGAAGTGAATTCCTCTATACCGCACTGCTATCGGAATCACCAAATCTGCCGCGGCTGACTCCGTGGAATTGGCGCAAAACTAATATGTGCTCGCGCAAGAGTCTGCTGTAAATGTAATCTATATACACAGATGCTTCTGATGATCAGATACGTTTTATATGAGTATTTTAATTTTAAATAATAAAACTCATGAATATCAATAAATTTTGCTTATTTTTATTTGGTGCTGTAGGAAAGTTTTTTTTATTTAAAAGATTAATGTTCATTATTTGTTGAATGAATATAATGATAAAAAAAGTTTATAGATTTAATAACATTTCGAATGTAAACAATTTAATTCATAGTTTAGATAAAGTGTAGATGGGCCAAATAAAATAAATAAGCTATAGGCCCTTTTCTACTACATAAGTATTATCAGTTGAATTCAAAAGTTTATTTGATAATAAAAAGTTAGCAATCCTTAAATATAAATATAACATTTTTTCCCGGTAATATAAAAAATAAATTTAGATTAAACATAAAATATGTAAAAAATGTATCTAAATTTATTTTTGTAGTAGCTATTATTAATAATTTTTAATATGATTTAGTAAATTAGTAATGGTTTAAGTAGGTGGCTTATTTTCTTTAAATATATAAAAATGAAAAATCTTAAAGTATTAATTATTAATACAACAATATTACTTACATTATTCAATAATAATTGCAAACATAAGAAAATTAAAAAAAAAATTCCGGTACCGGGAATCGAACCCGAGCCTCCTGGGTGAAAGCCAGGTATCCTAGCCACTAGACCATAC
>UELX01004068.1:0-19856 GCA_900480035.1 Eupelmus urozonus
TTAATAAAGCTATAAATTTTATTCAAATATTATACAAATTTTATTTAATAAATATTTAGTTGACATAAAATCGCATTCTTTTATTCCCAAAATTCGAGATGCAATTATATGCATACTGAAGCATAAAATATTAAGAGTAATTATAAAATAGTATATACAGTTCAACAATCACTGATCAGGTAAAAAGAACTAGAATACTAAAAAAGTAAAATTTTTTACTTGAATAAATAATTAAAAGTATAAGAAAAAGTTCTTTTTACTTTTTAAAATTAAATTAAACTTGTTAAAAATTGTTAATTTAATGAAATTTTATCGTTTATTTGACCAGTGAATGCTTAATATACATTGTTATATAAACTTGCGCCCATTGTTCTAATAACAATGGATTTGTAGAATTAATTATATACAATTAATTATAGTTCTACTTTCTTTTAGTAAATTATTTCTTACTAGAAATTCTGATAACCGGAGTACACGTTTTAATAATAGAATAAACGTCATTATCATTCATACTCCATCACATAATAATAAACTTATCCATTTCTTCCACAGCACGCTCCGAGAGCCAACGCTCTACATCCTGCCAAGCCACCTTAACACCGGCTGCAGCCACGGACTCTCTGTATTCTGGAGCCTGATCGACGGCAAAAACTGGTATGCAAGCGAGGAGATCGAATCGTGCGAGCGACAGGTCGCCGTTGCGGTTCTCGATCTACCCAGCTTCGATGCCGAGCCCGAGATCGAGGCACACGGTACGATATTCTGCGAGTTCGACGACAAGCTCTTTCAGACGAGTGTGCCAAGCATCAGACTCACTGTTAAAAATATAATTGACGGTAGCTGCGGTCTGGATTTTAGCGAGGGAGCTGCTGAGTCGAGTATACTTGCTTTGAAGGTGAGGATGATTGTGAGGGATAGTGTGTAGACGATGCTTAAGGATATTTTCTTTTTATGAGTAGCTATAGTATTTTACAATATTAGTCGATTGTTTTATTCATTATTAACCCCTTAACTGGTAGTGGATCATAAATACGTACGATTGGGGTGTAATACTCAAAAACTGTAGTTATCGGATTTGAGAAATATTCTTTGCAATGACATGAGAGACCCTGAATACATTTTTTGTTACAAAAAAATTGAATATTTATCCCTTCAACTCTTATTTTTTATCCCCTCGAAATTCCAAAGACCAAAAACAGCAACGTAAATGAAATAGGCGACCGCAAAAATCCGTATATACACCAGTTTTGTGTAATTATGAATAGAATTTGCAGCTACCAATTTTAGCACGAAGAGTTATTAAATATCTTGCCAGTTAAGGAGTTGAAAAATAGATATAATCAGTTTAAATTAATTTTTTTTAAAGAATAAAAATATTAAACGTAAAATTATAAATATAAATTCCGATTGGTTCAACTGTTAGAGCTTCAGCTACATCTCATTTAAGACCTAACTAGATTACCGAATTATTAATTTTCGAATAAATAAATCCATACACTTAGTCCCGTTTGATTAGATTTCTTCAAAAATATTGATTTATTTAAAATGATTAACTAATTATTTCGTGAATAAAAAATATATTTTTGGTGTATCAGGCGATCTCGGTAGACAGGGTGGTGCTGCTACCATTACAGCCGGACTCGAGGACAGGTAGTCGAATTATCACCTTCCTCAAACGTTTTGATTTCAAAGAGCTCTGCAAGGTCTGCGTGGTAAGGAACGCAGGCTCATTACAGTATTGTGTGATTGAGTTATTGCCGCCAGAGGAAACATACATAAGGATGCTCATATCGGCGAGGTAATGGCTTAATTTTCATCTTATATTTGAATCTAAAAAGAAGCAGTTTGAAAGTTCTTGGTATAGCATTTGTCAAAATTTTTCCTTTCTCATTGTAGAAGCTTTAATAAATTCGTAATCAGACATAGTACAAACCCGTGTAATGAAAAATTCTATGTTCTACTAGTACGGTAAAGTTGCTGATTACATATATTTGGGCACATGCTGCAGTCGCTGTGCCCGTATAGGCAACTATACCTCACTCATTAAACAATGTATTATTTTTTTTTCAAGATCGGAAGCTCAACTATCCGCAGTAATACAGCTGTTACGCGAGGTCTTCCCAGAATTGTTAGACGTGGAAAAGCAACAACAGCTGGATGAAGCGGCTGAGGCACTGCGCCAGGAGTTGAAGCTCTACCTCAACTGTAACGATGCTACGGAGCTGCAGCGAGCCAGGGTCAAGACTGATCTGCTCATTCCTTGACAGCTTCTGAATATTAACAGGTTAAATCTTGTTCGTGGGGATCCGTCTTTTGTTAGATTTCAGAGTTTTGAAATTTTTAACATGTTATATTGATTATAACAGTAGGGGAATTATTTTTTTGGCTCTAACGAACAACATTATGTTTAGTTTCGTACTCTCGTACAGTATTTTAATTTTTTTCTTAAACAATAATTAATTAATTAATTTTGAACAAGTCTAAGTTTTAAATATTTGTATTAACTGTAAATAATAAATAGGCGATGAAGCAGTGCTACCTAGTACAATAATGTATATTCTTTTATGAGTTAATCATGCCGTTATAACTTTATATAATATTATTATCTTTGAGAATTTTAATTAAATATTAATTGAATTAAAGTAATAATCATTCAATTTATTGATTATTATGGTAAAAAATTAATTAAAATATAATTATTAATCAATTTTATACAAAATTAGGTCCACAGCAAAAAATATTTCGTATTTCGTAATTCGTTAAAATTGACGTAAAATTTTCGTAATAGGAGTATATAATAAAAGCATTTGAAGAACAATTATTTTTCGTCAAATGAATGTAGAATTTTCATAACGAGTTCCTTTTTATCAAATACGGACAAACTTGCATATGATTTTCATCAAATACGTAGAAAAAGACGGAACATTTTAAATTGTGCACATGATGAATACTCTGAATTTTCCGGATTCTCGAGTGCTATGAATTGTATTTTTCAAATATATCTTTGTATTTTTATGAGAATAAATTATTTTCAAACAATGATTTGAAATTTATAAAATTAATGTTGTATAATCAATTTTATTTGATCTGCCAAAGTTTTTTCCAGTAAAATTTTACTTTTAAATCGTTTTGAACTTATTATGTACTTTTAATTTTTAACTCCCGAAGTATGAATTACATAGTTTATTTATAAAATTTAATTTAATAAATGTTAAAGTATTATCAAACCTAAAAATTAATCCCTTACTTTTCTCTAGATTTTCAAGATTAATTTCAATTCCCTGGAATCATTTCAATTTCCCAGATTCTATAACAAGGGACTCTTGAAATTACGAAGTTAAATCGATCCAATGTACATTTAGCTTGACATTGTAAGTCACTCAAGTAATTTGAATTAAATATTCAATCTATTTAGTTTAATTTACTTAAATTAGGACTGTAAATAGATTTTCCCAAAGTTATTTAACTTGATTAATGTGTAAAAAGGATTCTATAAAGAATTATAAATTTAAATATTTTTACATAATTTAATGCTTGAAATCCAAATAATAAAATTTTTTGTAAAAACTGATATTATTCTGCAATTGCTAATTTTTACTTGAATTCAATGAGTTTAAAATGTACTTTCATTAAAGTACAAATATTCATGTAATTATACTGTTTATTTGTATGAAATTGTTATATTACAAAACATATCTTTTTTAGACAACTTTTTTTATTGAGTAGTTAAGAAGTTCTGAAGATCATAAGGGTAAAAGAAAGATACTACATCCAGATTTTTTTTCAATGTTTTATTTTGTTAAACTATATAAAGCACATATTTATAGTAGATGTTTTGAGTGAGTGAGTGATGAGTAAGTGACTGAGTCAGTATGGACCTCGCTGAGCACTTTTGATAAAAAATATCATCGGCGGCCTTACTGTATTCCGCTGTTAAAGTCAGATAATGTTCGCAAACACATTTTTGTCCTCCGTTTTTTCTTTCCGAAAACAAATCCATTAAGCGATAACGTATTCACACTTCACCTTTACAACTATATAGAGCATCTACTCTGTCGTGATAAGTCGATTCAATTAAGGGCTATCTTTTTTTTTCTCACCGTAATAAATATTTTATCCAGTTCAACAAACAAAATATCGTCCGCGATTAGTTAGAGCTAATGGTCGTCTATGTAGAGAAAAATTTTAGTGAAGCGACACATTTTCCGGGGGAGATAAAACATTGGCGTCAGTCCAACGGGGCAAGGCTGACATCGTATGAGGATTTTGACATCAATTGCCATTTGGTCGATGCTCTAACTTACGCCAAAAAAGTTTTTTCTATGACCCTATTTACAAAAAGTATCGTCAAAAGGAATGAATGTAAAAGTACCGTTTTATTTTTCTATTATTGTGTTAAAGGGTTATCTTTTATGATTTGTTATTTGGAAAACTGGAAAAATGCCTTTGCTCTATTATAATCTTCATGTTTTATCTACATCTTTTGAAAGTGATACATGTGATTGACTTAAAAAAAATTCGTTTTCATAATTGCATGAATTTTTATTTATTTAATTTTTCTCTAATTATAAAAAATTATCGATTAACGAAATAAATAAATTGAATCGATTTCTTAAAAGACGAATGATTATAACAGAAATACTTATATATTTAACGTTCAACAAAGACAAGAATTCCAATGTAAATCCAAACTCATGAATTCTAAGATCTAAGAGCGGATCTGCCTGGTTCGAGGCGGTGTCACCCGAAAATCTTGAATTTCGCTGTCGCTATTTTCACCGAGCGCCGATGCGTTCTGAAACGCGACGACTGAGCACAATAATTGCTCTTCCACGAATCCAAAGCAAAATGGGGCTTCTGCGCTCTTGCTCTTTTTCTTCGAAAAGAGTCAGCTCCTGATATAATACTTCGTTTCGCTAAATAACGCTCCAGGCAACGCAAATCAGTTATCGAAAATTATAAAACTACTCTCGATTCGTTCGGTAATTAGCATAAAATTAAAAAAGACCGAACCGCCGTCTACTATTGGAAAAAAATCAAGCTTGCACAATTTTTCCGCAAGCTCGCGCTCGCGGCTGAGGAAGCTCTATGAAAAATTCTTAATTAAACCCTTGCACGCGCGCGCGCGCAAAAAACAAAACCCGGGGAAGAAAAAACTAGAGAAATTCTCTCGTTGTCGAGTGCCATTCTTTTTAATTAATCCCGGACTTGCGCGCTCGCGCGCACGATAGCTCGGGCCGTTATACCCCGGATAGCTCTAGTTCTTTCTCTCTCGGATTCACAATCTAAAAAGAAAGCAGAGCTAGCTGAGAAAGAAAGAAAAGTAAAGGACGGGACGGCTGAGAGAAAGGAACAAAAAATCGATCTCGCAAGCTGCTGTCTCACGGAGAGTATACAGTGTTTGCGAAAGGTTTGCCTTTTTTCGGTTTTGTTTGTTGAAACTTTTCACCTTGTTTTTTATCCGTGTGATTTGAAAATTAATTGTAAATCAAATGCTTTTATAAAGGTACATTTTAACACCTGATTTGATAAAATAGTTTCTACTGTTTGTTACAGTTGAAATTAATCATTCTTAATTTGTATGCCAAGTGCTCTAATTATTTATTTCCACGATAAATCAAATTAGTTCCGAGCTTAAACGACAAAATAACGTTTAATTAAAAGCTTTTAATTAAAATGTATTAGGTTTTCATTAAAAAATTGTTAGAATAAAGGTCACATCGAATCGTATTAAAATTTGTGCGTTGAAATAGTAACCAAGATAAACGAGTTGCAGACCAAATAATACTAAGCCGAATAAAATCGAATAAAACATTATTAGACTTTAATGGAATAAAAAAGCAATTCTATTCCGAACATTGTATATTTAGTATGTGCTCACAGACGTCTGACACATTTTTACCGACTAGAGAATTGCATCCAGGTAGATCATAAATAATGGTTGATCGCGAGCGGCTTATCGATTCGACAAAATCTAGGATTGCAAAAATAGCTAATAGAATTTACAAGCGCCCGGTGCTTGTCGTGAAAGATTAATGACAACTATCTGCATTGATTTGCATTTTTGTTAAATCAGCGAATGTAATTTTGAAAATGTTTAATATGTATTGCAATGTTATTTTTACATGAAATAAATACGTGACTAAAGTATTTTGTTGTTACCGTATCACCAATGAAATAAATAACTGATAAGTATGTAGTAAATTGTTGTGAGAAAGTGAATTTTTTTTTAAGGAAAGTAAAAATAATTTATATTTTATCTTTAGAATAGTTTTAAGTATTTACTCGTATATGTATTAAAGCGATAAAATAAAAATTTTATATAAAAAAAATCTACTAAAAAACATTCTTATATTTAAAGTTACTTGCAAATCACTCAAACGACATTAGTATACCATACCATTGTTTAACACCTTTCAATTTATATTTATTATCATTTCATGAAACCGACTTTCAAAAAAACAATACTACTAAGGCAACATAAGAATCGTCAAGAAAACGAGCTCCCTTATCCGTCTTTTGAGCATTTCAGAACCGCTACGTAAAGAATTTAAAGAAAGGAACACGAAAGGGGTTCAGTTCAACGACCATTAGTTATTAAAAGTACTGTTCCTCTGAAAAGAATTCTACCGAACGCCGAAAGGGCGTGTGCGAATGTGATTCGATTTGTAGTAGCATCCCGGGTGGATGACCTATCCTACGCCACGTGTTTTGGACACTGGAAAATTCAGCTCTATTAAATCACGATAATTAGAACTGTTTGGTTATTTTCTAAGTTGAAAATTGTTAGAACATTTGAAAATAATGTAATTATTAGAAAAAAATTTTGTTGACTAAAATAATAATAGGCATGTAAATTTTCTTTTAAATATCTGCACTTTCATTAACGTTTAAAGGCATTTTTTCAGTTTTGTTAAATATGAATTCCTTTTGACGTGTTTTAAGAATAAACAGAAAAAAGAGTGGGAATTATATAATACATTTTATTCGGTAGCATTCGATTTTACAACTTCGCTGCAGGATTCTCCTTAACTCTAGATCAACATAAAGAAAATATTTCTGTTTCTATATATAAAACATAGAAAGTGTTCAGCACTTCTTAGATTAGTATACAAAGATCCTAGTGTAATAATCTTTCTATTGTAGTACAATTTCACTGAAGGTTTAAGCTATACAATAAACGCTAGGTGAAAATAAAAAATACTCTCCTCATTAACCGTACAGCAAAAAAGGAAATTACAATCGAAATTCTCGCTAGATCAGCAACGCAGCTAGTAATTCAGCAGTCTCTACTTAGTTTTTTTTCGCAACAGACGACCTAAGCTCTCTCGCCTACAATGATAAACTCTCGAGCATTTGAAACTTCACTTCCTCCGCCGATCGCTGCACACAATGCTCACACCGCTCGAACAACGGAATCCGGTAAAAATCCTCGAAGACATTCAATCGGTGCTCGGCGCGATGGATTTTTTTTATATTTATTTATATATATATTTATCAAACGAGCTCGCAAAAAACAGCGTCGCGCGACTTTCTTTCGCTCCTCCACTCGATCGTCGCTCAATTTTTTTTTTCGCGCGCCTCGTCGATAGACACTGATCATGAAAATTCCCTTACGTCTCTACTGTAATGGCTATGTTTCGGAATTGACTATTTTTATTCTCTTTCGCTTCTTCACCGTCATCATCTTTAACGCTCGCGAAGAATCCGACGAGCAGGGAAACATCCGCTTTGTCGTTTCTTTTTTTTTTTTATTATCATTTGGTTTATTCACATCATGTGTCTCGTCTCTCAATTTGTTCGTCGACGCAGCCGCACGCGCTTCACTCTTTCTTCCCACTAGCCATTTTGTCTTTTAAAATAGATTAGAAGATTATAAAACTACGCATTTTTGTTTGTTTAATGTTAATTCGAAAATGTCACTGTTTCCCCGTCAACTTCTTTTTTTTTTAATCCTTGATTTATTTATTTATTATTTTTTTTATTCAATTCGGGTTGTGAAATTTTCTTTCTCCTGCTTTCTTCATCTAACGCACCTTCTTTCTCTCCCTCTCGCTTTTTTGTTTGTGTAGATATTTATATATGTATAATACGCGTGACCGAGCGAAATCGCGCGCTACTTGATAATTGTGAGTGTTGTGTATTTCTTTTAATTATATTTCTAAGCTTTGCGCTCTTTCTTTTTATTTATGTGTTATACTGTTTCTCCATCATAATTTTTGTTTTATTCTACTAACGCATTCGAACGAGTGTAACGAAGTTTTCATTGGTATAACTTGTTCATCATCTTATTTTTTTGTGTTTTTTTTACTTACTCTTTGTTTATTTATATAGAAAAGGAGAAAAGCCGACTACGAAAAAGTCGATAAAGCGAGTGATTTTACACTGTCGGCAGCGTCGATTTTTTTTCTTTATATTATTTTTTTTTCGGTGAAAAGAACTTGGATATAACTTTTTTTTTGTTTATGTTATTCTTTTGCTTAGAAAAAAAAACAGAGGTGGATTCTCACTGAGAAACTTCTCTCACATGACTCACTCTAAAAAGTCAACTCATCATTAGTGTGCTTATTTTTATTTTTTCTTTTATTTTATTTCATTTTTTTGTATCTCGTGGTATATCTTTTGGTTTTCATCGTTTTTCTTTAATCACTTACGAACGTTACAGCTTTTGGTTTTAATATCTACGTGTTTTACATATTAAATATACTAAACTGAAAACTAGTATATTTAATATGTATGTCACTAGTGAATTCTTAATTTTCTTTTCTTGCTTTTATTTTATTTTGTTTTATATCTTTCTAATATTTACAATAACGCATCGTGGCGAATACGTTCATTTTTTTACCGCCTTGAATTTTGCTTGTGTTATTTTGTTTTATTTTTCTTTATATACTGCGGTACTTCGCACCTTTCTTATGTTTAACCCTATAGATACTTTTCATTTTTTTTTTCATACTTTATGTGTACAATACATTATGTTCGCTAAGGCATTCATTATGGCAAGTATATTTAAAATTGCTGGTTTCAGGACATATGCTTGAAACTTTTATTTCTTCTTTCTTTTTTTTTAAATAAATCTTTAACCTCGGATAAGGAAAAATCACGTACAGGTATTTATAGAAACTAAACTTTTACTCTTCACCATTTTTCCCCCAATCTGCGAGATTAAAGACGAATTTTCACATGGTTTTAATAACATTTTTGCGAAACAAAGATGATTCAAAATGACGTCTTTTTTAGTATATGTTTTCATAAAGTAACATGTTCCCAAAAATAATATTACTAATATATAAGTTACATGCTTAAATCTAAATCATACTAAAATAATCTTCGATAAAACAATGAAACGTTACAAGACTACATTATAGAAGTCACTTTATTACTAATCACGTGAACTATTTTGATTTTTCATATTCGAGTTGCATAAAAAATAAGGTAAGAAGATAAGACGTCATGTTCAATCAACCTCATAATCCCTTAAATACTTTTTTGCCGTCCTAAAACGCTTTTCTGCTCTAAGTGTATTTTACATAGGCTGTCTCATCATTCTCGCGCGCACAAAAGAAGATGTGTTCACTGCACTTCGATGTCGTAAATTTATACATAATTATAGTAATCCACTTATACTTTTCGAATGATACATATATAGGCATTCTCGCACTTACGCTCTCACTAGAAAAATAAATTCCAGAACAAGTGAACTTGCGCCAGCTCTTGAGTAACAGAATAACTTTTTTTAAATATATATATGTATATAGCGACAGTTAAATATTGTTATGTACCAGCATGATGTTTCTTTTCTTTATTTATCTTACTCCGCTCTTCATATCTCCTTGTAATTGTATCGACACATAGCTCGCCGAATCGCATGCACGCACAAACGCATTCGTATTCGCACACGGCGTAGGCGCGTGATTATGGATTATTTTTGAGTTTCTCTTCACCTCATATTAATTAATGACCGTGTTTTTTAATATTTTGAGTTCACAATGATTAAATTTATTGCAAATTTTTCAATCGTCTTAATCGCTTGGAGAAAGTTTAAGCGTAGACTCGAAGAATCTTTAAATGTAAATAAAATACTTGTAAGTTATGATCGCTAAATTAAAGTTCATGTTATTATCCCAGTATAAATGACAGTTAATCTTGTAAAAATATGCCACTAAAATTTTTAAGAAAAAAATTGTTTTTTTTTTATTTTGTGTTATTGAGACGAAAGATTATTTTTGAAAATTATTATAATTTTGTTTTTAATAAAAAACAATATTTATTTTAAAAGTTAAAGTTAAAAAAATAACCAAATTATCACGAGTAACTTAAGAAATTTTCCCAATCAGAATCAAAAGAAATAATGTAGGATCATAATGAAAATTATCAAATGCACACCGAAAAACATGTATATGCAGGTGATTTTGAAGCAATTTATGATCTATAGGAACTTTGAGTTTACGATAATGGGAGCGATATGATCGCTTTAGCGTCAAAAATATGCACTAGTGCGAGTTAAAAATTATCCGGAAGCGCAATTCACAGCAAAGTTTGTATGTATGACAAAGGCTCGATTTGAAGGTTCTTAAATTCGTTCTAGTTGAGCAAAAACTGTTTTGTTCCGATTATGTAATGTGCACAGGAACAGAGAGTAATGCAGAGGATATTTTTGCGAATGAATGACGAATTTGTTTTCCACTCGGCATTAAAGGTACAGTTCAGAAATGAAAATTGATTTGTTTTATGTTATTCAGGAATCATTTCACTGTCTTTTTAATAAGATTATTTATACATAAATAATTTTCTATTATACAATGCTTGTTGACAACATAACGTTATGTAAATAATCTGTAGTAAAATAATTTTTTTAGGATTAGTTAAAATACAGTTATATAGGAACTCAGTACAAGGTTCCATTATTGATTTACTTTTATTTTATTGCAGGATTACTTATAAATAAAAAGTTGTAGGAATTTATCATTAAATCATATAATTTTTTATGAAGTTTTAACCTCTTCTACATTATAACAGTACTAAAAAATATAATTGTAATTTTGATTTTCTATTCAGAGCATCACTTCTACATTTACTAGCTTCAGTAACTCAATTCATTTCAAAGGTACTACATTAAACTGAAGAAGAGGCTAAATAAAGAAATTTCGCATAAACCATAACAATTAGTCAATTCCTAATTTTCATACTATATTGCTACAATGAAAAAGTCGAGCCTTTCTACTTAAAATGTTAGATTTACATATGTAAATGCATATTCACGCGCTTACACCTCGACCTATATAAGCTGCAGATTCCTCATACATTTGCGCATTTTTGTTATGTGTGTATATGTTGGTGGCTCCGCATGTACATTTTTATGTTTGTCACGTAGAAAATTGACACTAGGGTGATTATTTTTATAAGGCGTGCTACGTTGGATTTTCCTCGATTGTGAACGCGAAGACAAACATGTATTAGATTTACTTTTTGCACGTCACTTTAGGAAACGCTAAGATATTTTCCAAGTAATATGTTTTTTTGATTTTTGACAAAAAATACAATTTATAATATTATTACTCAATATAAATAGACGGAGTAAATTATTAAATCATAACATAAAATCGTAATATTTCCCTATATGTAGAAAATTTACCGTATTCTTTTTAAGTGTCACCTTAACATTTGTTGACCATAAATTCTGCGAAGAATAAGGTCAATTTTTTACTAGGGTTAAAATAAGTAGATAAAAAAATTAATATGGAATAGGTTGTTAAATATTTACATCTTTATTTTTTTTAATTTAAAGTATTTATATGTCTTCTCGAAAACTATACTATTTTGATTTTACGCTACTCAAAGAAAACGTTTCGAAATCTAGAATATGATTCATTGTTATTTATGGTTTTCGTTATTAAAATAGCATAAATATAAAAAATTTCTTTAAACAAATCTGTATTTTAAAGAATTTGCAAATTAAAAGCCGAATACGTTAATATTAAAATTTATTAAGTTTTTAAACATATTTTTTAGAAAATAAATTAACGAAATTTAAAAAGTGATGTGTAAAAATTATTCTAAAAAAGCTTAACTCATCAATTTCGCACACATTTATATATATGCACGTACATATGTAATTGAAATGCAGACGCGCATCTTAATAATTTTCGATCATGTGTTAATTTAGTTTAGTTTACGCTATGTCCTTAAAACCGGAAACGGGTCGTGTAAATGAAAAATGAAACTTTCTTTCGGATCTTTAATATGTCAATAATTAGCATTGCGGTATATTGGATTTTTAATTTTTTAAATTAATTTTTATAGGTATGTCCACGTGTTCTTGAATTTGTTATTCTTTATTCACAAAAGAAAATAGTGAAAACGTGAAAAGCTGCGGACTTTTGCCACGTGCTGAGAAATTTCTGAAACTTATACATACATTCAATTGTTTGTTTTTATACCCTATCGATGGATATACGTTTATCGTTTAATAATATAAAAGAATTTCCTGATATGCAAGATTTTTGAATGAACTTTTTAGTCTTGAATTTCCTAAATAGTACAAGCTCATTTATTTATATTATTACGAATAATCGCGCCATGAAACTGTTTATTTTAATATGCTTTGATTTCATCATTCATTATATTCCATTGCTACTGTTTATTCAGACCAAAAATTAAACAAAATTTTATTTGAATTTTTAAAATATATTACTTTTATAAAGAACTAAAAAGTATTATTCATGTTTACCAAAAATTCCAATTAAAAAAGAATAAATCATAAATAAATATTTAAAATTTTTTCAAAGATTAGCGATAATTTAGTTAGTTTAATTACAATGTAATGTTCTGTAAGTGACGTAAATTTTTGCTTTTAATTTTGAAATTCAAACACTAGAAATATTAAACAAGATAATAAGCATTCAATAAGAATAGTACAAAATTAAGTCATAATTATAATTTTTACATATTTTAAAAAAATTTTGAGAAGTATCATATAATGAAATCAATTTTAGTTTATCGACTTCAAATACGTGAAATAACAACAATTTTTATTTACTTATTCAATTTTTCCGCCAGATTCATGAAAAATCCATTTCCGGTTCTTGGACTTCCTCACATTCGTTTTTATGACGTTCACTTTTTGAATATTTATTACTATAGAAAAAGTACTTCTTTTTATCATTCTCTTTTATAGCCAAACTACATTTATTTAGCATTTACACTCAAACACTTGCAAGATTTAACCTTATAGTTTTGCTACGCAATTTATCATGTTATTTATTTTTTCTGTCATTATTATAAAGTTGCCTAATAATTATATTTTTTCCATTCTTCGTATTCCAATACTTTGCATTATTTCTTTTTCTTGTTGAATGATTCGAGTGTGTCGGTCTTAACATTAATAATATGTAATTGGTATCTATTTTGTAGCAATAATTTCTATTTTTTACGTGTTCTCGAACTAGAGCTTACTTCATTTTTGTTCATTAATTGTGTGTTAATATTTTTTAATTATTTTCTTTTCATTCAATTAGATAACTTCAGTCGAAGTATTAGCAGAATAGTAATAGTAGCACTTTTTGCTTGAATTTTTTTTTTATTTTTTTTTCTTTCTTAATAATTAACGCGTTTCTCTCACCATCAAATGTTCAAGGCGAATTCGGGGATGCAAAAAATCAAGGCATAAGAGCTATCACCTTTTTTACAAAAAAAAAAAAAAGAAAAAGAAAAAGGTTATTACTTTTCTCCTTATATTTTCATAGTACTTTTTGTGTTTGTGTATGTTTACATATGTATAAGTGTTTCTTCCTTTACGCGTGCGAATGTTTAATCTTTTTTATTTCTCGTGTAGGACGTATTTACATTATATGCAAGTTATATAAGATCGAATAGGTATGAATGCACCACATGCCAAAAATGAAGAAAGCAATCTCGCACTTCATCCCCTTCCCTTGATTTTTTGTCTATTTTTGCAAGAACTTTATACACGTAACATAAAAGTTGTCGATGTCATTGGCGTAGATTATAATAAAGAAATTATTTTTTCGGAATAAAGAAAAATATTTAATCGATATATTGTTACTTAAAGAAGCCAAAGCTACTTTTTACTATTACAATTATGTGTTTTCATTTATAGAAATATTCATTTAAGATAAAATTACTTTTCAAATTTTTATTAACAGTAAACCTGTTAAATTTTAAGAAAGTTAAAAACTATAAAAAATCAATCTATTGTTACTTAAAATTGCAATTTTATCCTCCAGTTAAAAGTAAACCTATTAACAATTCTCCTAATAAATTTGTCATTTATCCATCTTGCGATAACTTAGCCTTTCTTGACTATACATATTATTATTTATTTTCTGTATATATATTGTATGTATATATTTATAATTCGTCTAATAATGTAATAATGTTTTTGTAATCATTGCAATTATAATAGTAACAATAATAATTTATTATATTTATAATATTTATAGTATTTATAGCTGTATCATTCTTTGTTTTATAGTACATCGCATTCGTTCATCTCGTATAAAGACTTCACTCCATTACCTTTACTGTGGCTTGTTTCAATCCCTCAAATTTTTTATCTTTCCCGCCTCTGGAGCCCAAAGAACACTTAACAAGGTAACACGGTCTTTGAGCTCAGAGTATCGTAATGTAACCCTTGCATTTTTTCTTAGTAACTTATTTTTTCTTTTGCTTATCCTGTGAATGTTTGCAACTTTATTTTTCTCTTTGACATCATCAAGGACGGTCTTTCAGATTCCAATTTTGTTTTATAAATTCAACTATGTTCACAATTGACATTCGTACGTCTACTATACTTAGAGTTTTTATCTACATAAATTCTTATTAATATAGATAAGCGCGATTAATACTATCTTACATATTAAAAGTATGTGAAACGCCGACTGTTATCCTATTTAACAAAGTGAAAATTAATTTGCTTTTTGCTTCTTTGTGCAAAAAGAAAATTATTTGTAAATATAAACTCTTTTAAATATTTTCTAGTACTGAAATATTCTATAAAATTTTTAAACAGAATAGACAATTCAAAACGACAAAATTTATATCTATAATATAAAAACGAAACGTAAAATTTAAAAAAATAAGATTCCAGTCGGTTTAATAATTTCACATTCCCGCAACTTAAACAATGTATACGTATACTCAAGTTTATAAAAACGTAACAATCTAAAATAGTAAAGATAATTTTACTTGTCTATTAGAAAGATGTTAACTACTTCAAAAATATTGAATATTCCTAATTATTATATTTAAAAAAGGAACTTTACAAATATCAATTGTAAACAAATAATCTGACGACCACGGGCACGCAATAACAATTCCCGTTATCTTTCGCTTATCATTCTTTTTGCATCTTCCTTTTTCAGAGTATTGCACGATAGGTATAGCTTATATAGAGTTCTTCATTTTGTTTGTACAGAGGTTCTGCAATATAGATACTCTTCGAGAAAAAGGAAATAAAATAAAAGCTACAACTTTTTCTCTCGGCCGAAAAAATTCGAAATGAATTTCTCTTTCCTACCGTAGGTATTTATTATTATTTTTGCGCTGCAGCATCGATTCGGTTATCATGTATCGTTTATAGAAAATCGTGCGTCAATAATTTTTCTCACTATCAGGTATAATAGTATCTAATAACAGACAACGTAACACCTTTCTCCTTCTACATTTTTCAACTCTCTTTATCGCCTTGCACGCATACACACATTTTTTTAAATTTCGTAGGCCTCTGCTCTCTTTAACATTTTCACATATCGCGTGTACAGTTTTTATTCTTCGAAAAAAAGGGTATTAAGAGTCTTCGTCTCTCTCGTCTTTTCAACACTTCAACAGCTTTAACTCTTCTTCTTCTTTTTTCTCGCGCACATTTTTTTTTCTTCGCACATTACGAACGAACGAACAAACGGAACGTATCAACGAATTGCGCTTTATTCTCACACACTTCTTCATTTTGGCGATATTACTTTTTACAGGGTTAAATAATGATGAGCTTCCGAGAGCTTAGGCGTTAATACATTATTTATAATATTACAGAAGTCCAGCAGTACTAAAGATTCCTCCCTCAAATCGTTTTGCTAAAGATCTCTTCGCTAATTTATTTTCACTTTGCACTTGGAAGAGACACTTTTTTCATTAATGGCGGGAGGAATATTCACGGGGCTCCCACGACGACTTCGTTAAATACGTTGCTTTTTATTTTTCATAATACTCTCTTTTACTAGCTCGTACGCTATGTGTGTCCTTGTGTATTCCTGAATGTATAAGTGAGCGGTGCGTATTTTAATTAACGATATATCCCGTCGTCCGCTTCTTCATCCAAGCAGCGATGACTCCTTTTTCGATCTTCCTAGAGAGCTACTTATTAATTTTATTTTTTTCTCGTTTACTTACTCCCTCATTTGTTAATAATAATCTTTTTCATCGTTCGCGCGCGGGCGATTTTCCTCACGTCATCGTATTCATCAATATTATAACGTTAAACGAAGCTATGCTTATAAATATATGCGTGTGTAATTTCTTAACGGTGCATCGTCGTAAGAGCAGCTCCGCGCCGTCGGGAGTCCCGTGAATCGTCGTCGTCTGCGATGAGAGGCGCCGCTTTAGTACCGCTGCGCGGGCTAGTAATAGGAGTGTCGTCATTGATACGAGTCCTTGTGGAAGGTGTCGCTCTTGTGGAATATCCTGCGGCCCTCGCGCGTCAGCTCCTGACTCGCGAAGTTGTTCTCCGACTTCGGCCTCGGCAGCAGGCAGCCCGGCAGCGATCTTAGCTCCATGCTGTGGACCTGTGAACGTTCATACTTTTTAGAGGTCTTATGGTTAGTTATTGGCTGGATTGATTTTAAAAAATATGAGAAATCAAGGATGTTGAATTGATCTTTTGACGGAAATGCTTTTAAGATAAGAGGTTACAAATTAATTTAAATTATTGTTTGCTAAATTCTTTGTTTAATTGAAAAATTTTTAACTGTTTTCAAAGTAATTTTGGCGAGTTTCCGTCTAAAGATGAATATAAAAAGTCTCATATTTTTTAAAATCAATTATGAAAAATATTATAATACACCATTAGGGTCTATGCATAAAACTAAAAATTGTTTTTATAAAACTAATTTTCGTGATAAAATTACTCTAATACTATAATCTTGCAGTGCAGAAAGGATTCTTCTTACAAATAATTGAAGTAAATCAAGTGAAGTAGAATCTAGTCTTACCAAGCTAGATGTTTAACTTGAGTGATTTACTTACGCTATTAACTTAACATATGTTTCTAATGGTGCATTATATGACTACAGAATACAAATTATTCATTATTAAAAGGATTTATCCTTCTATTTGAAAATTATATAATATTAACTTTACCCTTGACGAACACTAAGAAAAATGCTTTTTAAAATTAAATAATATTTAGGTACTACTTACAGTACCTTATAGTACTTTGTTAGTTATAATTACATTAGTAACAATAAATTCTAAGACAAAAAATAAACATATACGATAAATATACAATACTTATTTCAAGTTTTAAGGAAATGAAATAGTTTTTATACTTATCGTTTATATTGAAACAATGTTTATTAAATTTCTAAAAAAATATATCTATAAAAAAATAATTGCAAAAGCTAAAAATGAGAACGTTTTTCCACCCGTTACCAAGTGCATTTTTTTAGTCAGTCACGCTTTTTTGCATGCACAAAAGCAGCGAGCTGACCAGAAAATAGGTCAGCTTCTGGTCAGTTACTACAGTGCAATTTTTCAAAGGGGATTCTCCAGAGCTCGAAATTTATTTGACTCTGTCTGTTAAAAAAAAAAATACTTTTATTAAGTGGAAATAATCTGTAATACGAGGGTGTAGATCCTATTTTTTAGGATTACGAAAAAAAATACTACAAAATAGAATCTAAAAACTTATTGTACGAAAAAATTTTAAAAAATTTATGTTTTTACACCATAATTATATCATTAATTTTACTACTACTATCTGAAATGACTAAAAGAAACTTAGCTTTCTCCTTTTTCCATCTAAAACGCTATCAACAAACTATGAATTCAAAAGTCTATAAGTTGAACCCCATATTAACCAGCTACTACGTTATTCGACGACAAAAATGCATCCATAATATCCAAGTATAAAAACTTAAAAAAAAAAAAAATCAAGCAACGCAAACAAGAAGACGTTATCCGCCGTTCCCTCCAGAAAGGAACGACTCTCTCATAAAACTTCTCCCAGCTCTCGTGTCCTGGACCGCAATCTCCGATAAAAAGAGACGTGGGGGGGTAGTGGTTCATAGCGGGGGGGGGGGAGGCATGTATAAGCTTTCTGAGGGGTGCGTGGGTGGGTGCGGCGTCGCTATTGGGGCGTCGCATAATTACCGATTCCTCGCTGGCGCTGGCGTGCGCCGCCTGCTCCGCCAGGGCGTTCACAACGGCGTTTATCGTTTTTGACTCGCTGCCAAGATCCTCCTCGCGGTGAGCTACCAAGTTCGGATTCTTGCCGATCTTGTTCAGCCTGCAATATGCAAGATGTCGATTAAGCGTAGGGAATGTCGCTCGGGACGTAACCATCGATTAATCACGCATTGACCGTGAAACTTTCAGCAGCAGGATTAGCTTGATTTTCGCCCGCTCCTCCCTTGTTCCAAGCGAGCTGAGGCTCTCGCTTTTATTTTTTCATTTGCGTTTGTAAGAGTCGAACTCTTTCGTCATTTTCGAGCTCCATTTGCAATCGATCGTTGCCAAGGGGTTCGAGTTTGTGCATTGAATATAATACATTTGTTAGGTGTAGGGTGCTTTGATTTGTCGATACAGTTAATAAACTGTTATTGTTTATGTCAATTGCAACCTTCTCCAAATTGTGCGATAAACATTTATTATACTAGAAGTGAGGAACGCAGGGATGGTTAGGTGGATTCTGTGCAAACCGTCTGAGTGGCATAGGATAAGGCGGAAACATTAATTTTATCCACTAACCAATATAGGCGATAAAAAATAATGTCTATTACGTATTGATTTGACTAATTGCATTTCAAATTTCAAGTATAATAACATTTCATAACTACATCAAAAAACTGTATATTAAAATAAAAATATATTAGGTTTGCAAAAAAAATTTTGTTTATAATTTAAAACAAAAAACAAAAAAAGAAATATTAAGATTATTTGTATACCATTATATTTTAGAATACTTTAACAATTATATTTTATTGAATGCTAACTCGAACCACTGAGATAAAAATATTTACAGTAAAATATTGTACTAGCTTTTTCTTTTTAATTGTGGAGTGGTACAAAATCAGGTAATGCACGACTGCTAAAGGTTTCTGATTAATGACGGAATTGTTGATAAATTAAAACGTAGATGTTCTGAATCGAGTGTGATTTGTTTGCATGAAAAGTTGCCGTGTTAATTGAAATAGCAACACACAAATTACTTAGCGAAATAGCAACAACAATGTTTTAGCAATTAGCGAACAAAATGTGGAAGTTAAAAGGGTGGATTTCATTTTGCCTTTGCACATTAGGTTATTTTTATTTCTCTTAAAATTAAATTAAATTTTCTAGATTTATTCCACCGTTTTGCTTCATGTATTAATGCTGCGACAACCTTTCTGCAAACTTGCCGATCTTTGCACATTGCATTCTACCCTTGGAATATTTTTGAAAAAAGTTCATATCAAATAGTAAATTTTTGTTTTGCCAATTTGTAAACGTAAAATTCGTTTCGTTTCTTAAGAACACAGGACCATAGAATCCATAAAGGGTACTTTTATAATTTTTTGTCACACAGGCACGATTTTCGCGCTTTTTGCTACCTAAAATGAGAGGCAAAAGTGCCCATTTTCAGA
>UELX01004069.1:0-19853 GCA_900480035.1 Eupelmus urozonus
CCTCTCATGTTTCAATCACGAGTTATCAACACTTGGCCAACTTGCCCCGTATGCCAACTTGCCCCGGTCTCCCCTATATTTATTATTATTACGTAATTTCTTATGATTAAATATTTTCAATTTACGATAATAAACTTTTAATTATTAACGGTAAACTATTCCATTTTTCAATGCCTACTTCAGTTCACGAATCAATGAAAGATAATCGATTCGAAACAATCGTAAAGAGTCACTAGTACATCCCGATTCTTAATTTTGAATCGTTTCTCTCCGACTGTCTTATGTTGTCCCAAATAAAGGGATAAAATATTTCCTTGAGATCGCCGAACGGCTCCAAATCGCTTGCTCTTTGGGGAAAATATTCTCACCGCGCATCGAAATGATGAGCGCACGTGCGCAAACGGAATTTTCAAATTTCTCAAACGCGAAATTTCGTTTTATTGAAATTCCGAAGAAAAAAATGGAATATTGTATCGAGAGTTTTTAGGGCGACGTAGTTTCATTTGGAATGAATGAAAAACGATGAAAACGAAGTAAGAGTTCGGAGAATTCCAAATATCGAATATCATATCATTCTTATGCAAACGGTTTTTATACTTTATTAAATTTAAAAATTAAAATTTTTATTTTTAGACTACTATATATTATATACTCTTTTAAAGAAAAAAATATATACATGTGATATGAAAGTCTAATATTAAATTAATTTTTACATTTGATTTTACGGAAGAAAGTATAGCTATATAAAAATTATATAAACCAGTATATCAGATTAATCAAAAACCATTCGCCGCGGATCTTGTTGCGGAAAAAAAACGACATTCAATCAACAAACGAAACCCAATTTGAAATTCCATTACAATACATCGCCTATTACCCGCATAGACACAATCCAACTTTCGAAATTACGCGGGTCAGTCTTTTTGAGCGCGAGGAACGAATGTTTTTTCACGACAAATTTTAATTAAAAGTACTTTCTGTTTACCCTTCATCCGTGTAACAATGGCTAAGAGCAGTCGCGCGTGGTATGCCTACTGCAATAACGTTGCTCGCCCGAAAGCTTTAGAGCACAAACATTCTGAGTTGTTTAAGGCCGTGCTCGCCTAGGATCCTTAAAAGTTTGACCAGAGGAATTTCGACTGTGCTTTGACACCAGAATTTCGCTCGTCGTAAGCTGCTGATGTCAGTATAAAAGCTTCCTAGAACCAAGCTACCTTATTAATTATTACAGGAAAATGGAATCTGATCAATAGAATGCTTAGGAGTAAAACGCTGCTTGTATACAAAATTTCAGGTGGTTTCGTGAACATTTTTTTTAAATAATTTTTTCTTTATGCGAAGATTAAAGATTTTCACTGCGATTTTAGTAATCGATATGATTAAATATCTTGATTTTTTAAAAGAAATCTGATAAACGTGATAAATAGAACCGATAAAAAAATAACGATAATTTTATATATAATATCATATCAATAATCTAAACATAATACCAAGCTCTTAATTTAAATACATTATTATAAAAAAAAAAATTAAATCTTTTTTTAAAAAGAAAAATATATCTGTAAAACTAAAACTTATTAAACCATTATAAAAATTGCACCCATGCAAACAATTTCTAACAATTTTTTTTAATTCTTAATATATTAAACCATATTTTTCATTTTAGAATATTAACAATTAGCTTTAATTATTTAAATTAATAGATATGTGAAAATAATATTTAAGAAATATATTTATCTACGCTAGTATTTTAATTGATTTATTCTCAACTGTGAAATTCGTATCAGGATGCCTAGAACAAATACTCCAATGACAATCATTTCTATATCCGAATATTAACATAGTGCACAGGGAATGAAAGTTTATTTTTCGAATTAAAAGTCAACACATTTCTACGAGATATAACGATTTATAAATAGTCAGATATCATACCAATCAAAAGGAAAAATGTAACGGTGCACACGGTCTCACCTTCTATCTCAAAATTTGGCAAAATTTGCACCTTCAATAAAATAAAATGTTGTTTTTATCTTTTTATCTTTTTTTTTCTTTTTAGTCAAGCTCTTTAGGATAACAATACATTGCAATTGAAGTAAACTAACTCTTTACTTAAAATTTAAAATTAAATAGTAGATTTGATTAAGAAAATTTTTATCGTAAACTTTCACAATATTTTAAAATTACGTATTATTTATTGCATTTTGGATTTCATTGAAAGATATATAATATTAACAAAAATGTTAATGCTATTCAAATACAATGTTTATATTAGACGAGAAAATGTATTATATTATATTTTACATATGTAGCAAAAAAAAAAAAAAAAAATATTTTGTGAAAATTCATACAAAAATTGATGCAGATTCCTAAACAACAAATTTAGAAAGAAAACGGTCTTTTTCTATCACTGCTTAATAAGACTAATTTATTTGTTTTTTTTTTATATCTTAATTAATGTAATTATCCACCGTATTTTAAAATAATATTTTTCAATAATTCAGGACAAAATACTTCACAATTATTATCGATAAAAACTTTAGTAATTAGGAGAATTTACTTTTTTACGAGGATTTACTCATTTAATCTCATCAGTTCGTTCAACAGAAAAAAAGAAATTAGCTTTACGTGTAATACCAATGACAAAATAATAGTAGAAGTTCGATTTTACACAATCTCAATTGCAAACTATAATTAGGATAATATAAGTGTATTATTTATTTCTCATTGAACGAGATACTATCGATACTCCTTAACGAGACGTCACTTCTTTTTTATGCGACGTTTGATATATACGGAGCATATCCTTTGCCCTCAACGAGCTTTTAAGATGTTGCGGATGAAAATTTGTTATAAAGAAGTTTTCAACAGACTCGCTAAAAAAATTGTGATTAATTGGCCCTGCTTAACGATCCTTTATACAAGCAGATAGACGAGGCGAAAAAGAAGAGAAAGAGAATAAAAAGTTTAAGGTAGCCGCATAGTATCAGTATCCAAGTCTTCGCTTTTTTATTCAATATCTATACAGATCCTACCTCAATTAATTAAAACACCTTTTAACTCAATAATATATTGATTATGAATTTAAAAAAAAGTATATTATAAATGAAATATCACATAATTTTAGAATCAAACTGTACTATGCTGTATTACGCATGCCAATACACTCTAATAATATTTATCTATAAGATTTAAGATCTTCAATCTTTATTAAATTTTGATATGATATTTTAATTATAGTACTTAAAATAGTATAATACGCACCTGAGGAGATAAAATAAAGAGTGTCTCAGATCGCATGTAAATAGTCGCTCGGGGCGAAGCCATGGGCTATAAACATGCGATCTGAGACTTTCTTTATTTGCTCCTGTGGTGCATATACTATTTTTTTTATCTAGCCAGGGGAAAAATACAATATTCTCAAATCGCTGCCGAGAGAGAATGGGGTTACTTCTTCAACCTGCTAGGCAAAAAAAAATTGTTTTCCAAAAAACATGCAGTATAACACGCTAAATTATTTGTTTCAGAATGACCATATAATTTTTCAAAGATATTTTTAGTTCTATTTGAGTTAATTTTTTAAAAAATTAATCTCATTTACTTCCTCAAATTAATCAAAACTTTTAATTTCACAATAAATAAAAAATTTAATTTACAGCATAAATATAAACATTCAATCGAATCTCTTTATTTTAAATACAGATCATTCTATAACAAAAAAGCCTCTTTTGTGTAATGCTCAGCTCGTCTTAAAATAATGGCACATTTAACTTCCAACTGCAATTGAGGTAATAATGCAGGCGAGAATGCAAGTCGGCCGGAATCAGCCCGACCGACCGCCAGTTTTATAGCTTCTCTAAATATCCGTGGCGTCGCGCGAATTTTCCCGACACACCTTCTCCTGCTCCTTTTATTAAGCTACGTGAAATTCTTGGCATTTAAGCTTTGCCTGACAAAAAAAAACAGAGGACGCTGAAATGAGGCTCGCGCAGCAATTGCCTGAATTCAGATTTAACGAATGAATGGGCCTTTGTGTAGAGGCGATCGATGAGAATATAAGACAATTGTTTTAATTAAGCGCAGTTATATTCAATCCTTTTTCTTGAGATAATTAAATAAAAATACTGTGTTCTAATTAGGTTAATTGCAATTAATCCTGCTATAATTTGTTCGGTTAATATTATTATTTATGTAAAATAACGAATTACGAACTTTGTTTATTAAATTATAATCAGCCGGCTGTATTTATCTCAATTTATTTTATCTTCTGAAGTCTTAGCAAGTGGAGATTTATTCCCGAGGTGATTATTTACTTTGCCCAGTTAATAAAAACGTAAATTAAAAATTTTTTAATAAAACTCAACCGGCTCTTTGATGTAATAATTCTTCAGCAAACTAAATATTGAACGAAACAATAAATCACTGTGAATTCAAAGAGTTTTCAAAGATTATACATTTTGATGACGTTCTTTTGAAAGCTTACGGGATAAAGGAAGGAGTTATAGATTTTATATCATCCGTGATGACTTTGGGACTTAAAAGTTAAATGGGAGTTAAACGGACATCGCTCGGCCAAGCGATCATAAGAGCCAGGCCGAGGCACTACGGCTCTCTGCCCCAGATTTTAATAAATACAAGGATATATTAAAACTTGAAACTTCTCATTAAAAAGGCGTTCGTCGAGCGCGCAAGTGCACAACACGATAATGCTAATATTAATTCTGCAAGACGTATACCAACGCGTAACCCGCCAAGTTTTTTAATAAAAAAAAATACAGCCCAAACTATGAGTCTTTTTAATCTGACACTATGCTTCGTTCGCATTTTTTTGCCCGAGCGTCAAGAGGCGGGAGTGAAATATTTTTGCCAACGAAAATTTCTGCTGAGAAAGTACGATATGAAATTTATTAATCCTCGACAAACGAGAAAATTTCATAACTGTTTCTGAAGGCCCGGCCAAATTATATGATAACACGATGGCGCACAAATTTAAAGTAACAATTTTCAATGCACACAAATAGATTAAAACGGCGATGCAAGGCCGAGCCCATATTATGCAGCGAAAAATACGTTGCAAATTTATGACCTTTCCTTCCGCATTACGACTAAGATATGATAAACGGAAAAAATAGATCTATAAATATTATCGTTAAGGACAAACACTGAAAGTTTCACGTTCGAAAAATTTAATTTTCATTGTTTACCGTAATGTATTATAGTATGCAATGAAAAGCATAATTCACTTATATACTGCATTTGAATAACAAATTGACAAATAAAGACATTATGTATTATAATATTTAAAAGAGCGTTCTATTTAGAAAAAATTTAATAAAGCATCGTATGAAAGTAAATTGCAATTCAGGAATATTTAAACGTATAAAAATGTTGTAATGCAATGTTTTTAATTACGTAAAAAACTGTCATTAAAAATTTGAATTCCCATATAATTATCATTAAAAAAAAAAAAAAAAAATCATAAAAGTAATTTATCATTAAAGTAAACATGAAAAACAGCACAAGTACCCTCCGAGAGCCATCTCACTTAAAAAGACTTGGAACGCTTATAAAACATAAGCACTCGAGCTCGCAAGAGAGTAAACAAGTACAAAAGCGGAGTATACGCAGTATACACAGAGAATCTCAACTTGCCAACTAAGCGACGTATAACAGAGCCACTCGAATGCCAAGCAAATCTGCGGTTCGTGTGAAATGGTTTAGCAGAGTGCGTAATATTACACGTTAGCTTAGAATCGCATGCGGCTCACGTATACACGAGATGATTTCGTCTTGCTTTGACGATGTGCACAACCACCCTAATCGCTTCCGATATACACTAATACAGACCTACAGTCACGAATGTTCTGAAAGAGGAGGCATGCGTGGAGGATATTACATGTAATTTTGTAAGTGAATTAAGTTGAGCGGTTAAGCGATGTCGTTTATTTAAAGTGGAAAATTAAGTGCTATTAATCTGCAATTGATTTATGAATTATTATTGAATTGTCGGATGATTTAAAATACTGGTATATCTCTATTGTGACCGAATAAATAATCAATATAGTATTATGTTTTTTGGTGAAGTAATTTAAAAACTCTGAATAAATTGATTTTTTTAGGTAAAAAAGAAATGTTGCATTAATGTCTCCTTAAATTTAACCACGTGCATCTCGAGCGTTCCATCAAAAAGGTGGAATAAATAAACAACGAGATTATGTACACATGCAGGGCTCGCGTTTTTCTCGTCGTGGAAAAATCAACTATGACTTTCGCTCACGCGAATGGTCAAAAAAAGGAAGATATGGCGCTTTTTTTACGCGCTTTGCGCGCTAAAATTAGTTTTTACCGCCCTCGTAAAACAAAAGTACAAAGGGTGGAGGGGAGTTAAAAAAAATATATAAAAATAGATAAAGAGCGTGGAAAAAAAAAGACGCTATGTGCGCTTCGTACGTGAATGGCGAAGCTACCTTTTTTATGATACTGCAGATGGAGGAGAGCATTAAAAAGTTTCATCCATGTGGATACGCGCAAACTGTATTGAAAAAAGTAAAAATACACCTCGGAAGCATTTATGCACTCGAGGGACCACATTATTATTACTGTTTCCGTTTACATTCTCTTCTATTCTAACGTTTTTATTACGTCGGATTCTACTCATTTGGCGATTTTTCATTAATTCACGAAGATAATTTTTTCATCTCTAAACATTTTTAATTATTTGTTGATTTCGACTAGCTTAACAGATAATTATTAAATGAAAAAGAAGTCAATTTATTTTTCATTTAGAAAAGTAAATGCTTGATATTTCTTTAGGAATTATAGATAAATATGTAATCTATATTATGATAAAAATATAAGAGGGCAATTAATGAAGTAAAAATTAATTTTTATAATTTTTCTCAAAAATATTTACATAATTTCATAAGTATACAAAAATATTATAAAAGATATTACTAAAATTTATGTTATGCCACTCGGAACCTGTTAAAACAAAAGATTACATAATTTCCTACATTCACCAAAAAACTAAGTAAAAACAACTAAACTGAATAAGATCAAGAATGAAATAGCCAGCCATGTTCTTTGTGTAACTAGAAGAAAAAAAGGACCGCAAAGTGTTAATTCGAATCGAATAAGTAGAAACAGGCATGTCTGTTCAGACCCAAAATAAAATGCAAAACAAATTAATTAATTCTAATTTATTCACTAAGTAAGTATTTAAACGGTCGATTTTTATTTAATAATATTCTGATCATCATTCAATGAATTAATTAAAAAACCAATTAAACGTGAATCTTCTTAACAATTAATAAAACCGCTTATAATAAGGTAAAATGAAATCCATTTACCAAGCTGTAATTCCACCGAGCGCCAATTAAATTTCCAAATCAATCTAAAAATACTCTTCCCCGTCTCCGGAAAAAAGAGCAGTAAAACAGCTCCGAGAGAGAAAACCCGCAGCTCCGCGTATTTATATATAATACCCACAGAGCAATATCTCTCCCGCAGGGAGAAGAAAATATAGCTCTCGAGAAAAGAATATGACGAAAGTATATGTACACACACGCACGGAAAAGCTAGCGTCAGGTGAAGTAGAGTGGGGGGACGTTATGCATGACCTAACCTAAAGTCCGTTCGTCCAAACAGCCCAGCGTATATAGCGCTCGCACCTAACCTCACCAGTCTCCCGCCCGCGCGCCGACGCCTTTTCCTTCTCGCACTCGGCGTGTGTACAAGGCGTAAAGCTGTGAGTGTGCACCTTCTCTCCTACACACGAGCTCTCTCACTCAGAGTCAGCGAGCGCTGTGTATGCGCGAACATCAAAATGGAGTCGACTCGTCTTCATCAAGTGCGTCGTCCTCGCGTTCAGGTGTAAAAACTTTCGCCTCGAGCTGCAGCTGGTTGCAGCTGGCGTCAGACGCTCGGACTCGTAGAGGTAAAATGTCGTCGCGAGAGAGCCGCCTGTGTCGAGCGTGAATCGAGTGTTAGATGTCGCAGAGAACGAAGTATGAACATCGTGGACGACGCCGATGGGCCCCTGGATCCCCGTATTCAGGTGTGTAATGCGTCGATCGTTAGAGAGTTTTTCATTGCCGTTTTTCATGGAGCGATGGAGGATTGGTTTGAGATGGGATTTGGGTGATGACAGCGAGCGGGATGAGTTGCGTTTTAGGTGCGCGGCTGCTTGGCCGAGGCGCACTTGTGTGCTGAGGAATGAATGGGGGGAGAGATTTTTCGGAGCGAAACCCGTTTGTTTTGGTGCGGACGCCTGATACTGGCTGGTACCTTGTCCCACTTAATTTAAACAATTACTTTTCTCGGATATTACTCGCGTGATGTTTTTAACGTTTGTTGTTTGGCTTTTTATAGTAATGGGTTTTGGCAAATTATCTTGATTTATTGATGGAAAAATTTGATTAATGTTTATTTAATTCTGTTAGATTAATGTACTTGAAAAACTGTTTTTTTTTTATTAATCATATCATAGTATTTATCCAATTAAAATCCAGCTGTAAAGATGAATGATCATTTTTCTCAACAATTAAAATTGATTCATTTGCCTGGAATTTTTATTCTTTGTCGAACAAATGTGTTATTCATAAATGCATGAGTACGTTTGGTTTCATTGTTTACAGATTATGACTTAACAACTCTAGATTTAAAAGTTGAATTGTTGAGTCATTTTTTTCTCCTTATCAGTACATTCAAAAACTTTTGATGATAGACATTGATATTGTATATTTTTTTAATGTAACAAATATTATTTTAGATCGAGTTAGAAAATCTGAACAATGCAACAGATGATATTAACAAACTTGAAATTGAGCTAGATGTAAGTATTATTTCAATTGAATAAATTTAATTTTTTTTAAATTTTATTGTATTATTTTGTTATTCTAATCTTTCTCTTATAATGTACTTTTAGGAAGCTAACACTGCCTATGGTCAGTTACTCTCAGAGTCTACAAGTCGGCGAAAAGAGTTAATGAATAAATTGGGTAGCAATTGCATTGATAAAGCAAGATGTTATTTTGAAGCCTGCGAAGTAGCACATGAAGCCAGGGTAAAATAATTGATTATTCATGAGTTTAAAGTTGATTGAAGTTAATGTATCATAAAAAATTTTCAATATTTGTTATTGTAGTTAAAATGTCAGCAACAGGCCCAACTTTATCAAAGAGCCAGTGTTGTACATGCAGCAGCCAAAGAAACTGTTGCATTAGCAGAGTCTCGTTTTATGTCTCATCAGCACGAATGGAATTTCGATCAAGCATGGCAAGACATGCTAAATCATGCTACACTCAAGGTGAATAAATATTTAATAAATAATTGCATACTAAGCACATATTTTGTAGAATCAATAATTTAATCTACAAAACAAAATTTTCGTAATATCTTTAAACATGCTATTTATATTTTTCCTATCATAATAAAATTATGAGTAAAACATTAATTAATTTTAGTTTGAGTTTTATTTAATTAATAATAAATTTTTGAAATTTCAGGTAATGGAAGCTGAAAACGAGAAAGCAGAATGTGCTCGAGAACATCACAAGGCAACTGTATTATTTCATGAAGCAGAAAAAAAGGTACAACAGTTGGAAGAAAAATATCGTCGATCTATACATAAGGCACAGCCATATTTTGATTTGAAAGCTCATTATGACCAAAAATTAGCTATACAAAAAGAAGTTGTGGATTGTTTAAAGAAAGCAGTAAAAGATGCTAAGTGCTCTTATGCAGCAAGTCTTCGTGCCTTGGAAGAGATTAGTAATCAAATTCACGAAAGAAGGAGAGATTATGGTAAACTATAATTATAAATTTAGTTTAGTTTTAATTAAACTGTCCAACTTTTATTCATTAAATTACATTTTGTAACCACAGATATTGTAGCAAATGGACCTCGGGAGCCCGGAGTGGGAGCAGAGCTTGTCACTCCAGATGAAAGTTTAAATTATCAAGAAGAATTAAATAAAGTACGACTTAGTAGAGTAAACTCTATAGCAAGTAGCGAACAAGATCCTGATGATAGGAGTAAAGACTTTGAAGTAAGTAAAATTAATAACTGAAGAATAAATTTATAAATTTAATTGAAATAAAAAAGTATTTTTAATATCAAAATTTGTGTAAGTTTAAATATTTAAATTAAAATTTAAAAAATCTCAATTTTTTTTATAAAAATTTCAAAAGCTTCATGATTATCTTTAACTGATTAAATTTTGAATTTTTTAGGATATTAAGGATTTAAAACAAAGAGTCGACCATTTGAGCGCGAGATCCGTAGATGGCAGCGAGTCGACTTCAAATCAGTGGGAATTGGAACTACAGGCTAGCATGGAAAAGTTGAATAATTTACCATACAGAGTTTGTGAAAGTGATAAAACTGATAGTGTAAATACCTGCGTGGAAAAGACTGCCGAAGTCACAAAGTATAATGAAAATAATGGTAATGAAGTAGTTAATGAAAAGATTTTAAAAAATTACGGAAACGCTCGAAGGAAGCAGCTAGATGATATTTATCAGGGTTGGCAGTCTTTAACGCAAAGCCCTATAAACTCCATAATAAATCGATCAAAACTTGCTCTTAAAAACAGTATCTCCAAATCGCTAAGTAACAGTCCAGTTAACATGGGAGCTTTCTCATTTGGAAAATCTAAGATTTCAGATACGCAGGCAGTATCTGATCAATACAATGGTAATTCACAGGGTCAGAGTTCACAGTGTAAAAATGAAGGAGAATTCGTTAATTCTGAAAGTAATGAAAAACAAGTAATTAATGAGCAGTATGTGGCCAGTAATTATGAAAATCAAAACGGTTCTTCAAGTGAGAAGGACAATACTCACATATGCGAAATACAGGTAGAAACTAATGATTCAACAAAACAAATAGAATCTCAAAATAGACCTTCTAAATTATCTATCGATACTCAAGTACAAAATACATCTAAAGCAACTCATAGTTTAGATTCTACTCCAGTAAGAGTTAAGTCTTTGTCTTCTTCAACTTTCACAAAATCTTTAAATAATGATTTAAATGGTAAAGTCGAGAGTGCTCAAAATGATTCACAATCAGACTGTTCGTCATCCAAAACCAAGGAACTGCCATTACTTTCGTTTTTCCAAAAGTCTACCATGTTGAAGCCAACAAAAGACAAAAGCTGCAGTATGATAAATTTAAATGAAAAACAAAATTTAAAAACCTTACTTGATAATTCCACGTTGGGTAACATACAAGCAGCTAGTATTGAAAAATTGGCAAATGCAAGACATAAACTGGTCGGAGATAATTAAATTTTATTTAATATTTTTTTAAAGGATTAGATATTACTAATGTGATAAAAATATTCTATGAAACCTTTTTATAAAAAACCACAATTTCAAATTTGCCAACACACTAATAGCTAAAAAAACGTTTTAAATGCGCTTAACAAGATCCGACTGTCTTTCCTTTTTATTATTTCTGATAATATTATTGCTTGTGTTCATAAAGAGTAATTATGACATCCGCAGCTTCTTCAAAATGATATACTTTTCTTGGGCAGTTTGGGTAGACGCAAATTGCAAACGAAGTTCCTTTGCCAATGTTGGTTTCGCAGCAACGAATCTTTGCAGGTGATGATTCATAGGCAACGCAAGCAGTAGACAATTTCAAGATTCGCGAGAGTTTCTTCAATATGAGAAAATCAGCAAGAAATCAACAAAAATCGTTTGTCTAGAAATCTTGCCAAAACTAAAAGAAATATAACGAATCGAGAAGACTATTAACGTGGCACCTGTGCGAATTGAGTAGTACTCGACTGTTACACTTTTTATATAGTTTTGTTGAAATACTTTTTTAAGGGTGTAATTTAGCTGCGAGGTCACCGATCATGTATAGATTATTAATTGTAATTAGATAACAATGGTAAATATTATATTGAAATATCTTCTGTGAGTAAGTTCACAGAGAGCCAATGACTATTCCTTTAACATTTATTTATAATTTTTATTTAAATGTTAAAGAAGTAATTGTTTGCTAAATATTGTAGATAGAATCACGAATCAACCCGGAATCAAAATTATTGTTAACAATTAGTTTTAAGTCATCACTTCACCTTCATTTAATTGTAACTAACTCACTCATAATCATCTCCCTGACTTAGTCAGGGAAATACTCTTATGAAAACAAAAACTGAAAATATTGTTATTGTTACATAGCTAATGAACTATGTGCGTTTCATAGTCAGCGGTCGGTAAAATTTGAAATTTTTTAGCGCAAAAATGCCAAATTTTTCTGTAATTAAATAGAGATATCTAATAAGTTAATTTTTCTACGAAATATTTTTCGAACAAATAGTTTTAAAGACTAATTAATACAATTAAATCGAAGCTCTACTGTTAACATTATTTAAGTATTTATTTAAAAAAGATTGATATTTATTCGAGGATAAGCAATTTATGTCGCAAAACGTGTATTGAACAAATTAAAAGATATTTTATTCAAAATTTTTATTTTTATTATTTTTTGTCTTCGAGTACGAGTGCTTTTTAATACTAAATTTTTGTGCATCATAGTCAGTGTGCTTTTAAAATCTGTATTACTGTATACTTTTGTAGGTTTTAAAAGTTGCAATAAATACAAAAAATATAAATACATTCTTTCACTCATTTACCTCCTTCCTCCTTAATTACACATATATATATTCAACTGAATAAAGAACTTTTATTTTATTTTACACCCCAATATGGATCATGTATCTAAATTTTAAAGTGTTAAAAATGAATTCACATATAGAATGATAAGTTGGAAAAAATGTTTTCAAACAATAATTATATCAAAGAAACTTGAATTATAGTTTTGTCTTCAATATTATAGCCTTAGTACTGAGCAGAACGACCATAATACTACAAAAAACATCATTTTTCTAAATTCCATATATCCGTTTAACCCAGCGAAAAGTATTTATTCATATAAAAACTAAAATCACAAATATTTTCTCAGCGCGTGTCAAAATAAAAATCTCTCCCCAACGCATCAAGCAGAAAACAATCAAGCAACTCATCTCCCGAAAGAAACAATAATTTTTTTTTCAACGGTAACAAAGCCACCGCACTGACCACTCCTCAGCACTCGGCGCAGCAAAACCGCTTGGGCAAACGAACGAACCATGCAATCGAAGATTGCAATGCGAGCGTAACGGAACAACGCGCCGAGCAAGGAATTCTTTTCCTCGCGCGCGCTTCTCCCTATCTCTTTATTATACATTAGATTCGCCGGTAACAAGAGCAGAAAATCCCGGCAAGATAGTGGTCGGAAAAAGAGGAGCGGAATAAGGAGAGGAGAGAAATGAGATTCCTTATCCCAGGGTCGCTCCGTGACGTCCGCCCAGCTGTTTTTATTCCTCTCGGCTTTGCCGCGGCCGTCGCCGGCCGGCAGCGCGTAATGAGCTTGCGCGCGACGGAAATCCGATTTGCCTTGATTATGGGCTTTTCGGCGACGCGAGGAGGGCGGGGGTCGTGCGATCGGATCGCCCGATGCGGACCCACAGAATTGAGTTTACTTTGACCTTTCACGGTGCGGGGGAAAAAGCCCGAAAACTCCTTGGAAAATGGGGATCTCGTTAGGTGAGTATTCGCGGCTGGGAAGGAGCTTTTCCGATGGGGCGAGGAATAAACTTTTTCGAGATTCGGTTGATAAAGTCCTGGTTTCGATGGATATACACTTGGAATTTTTACAAGTTTTATTTGGATGTTATAGATTTTTAGGTGAATTAGGTTTCTTAGTATCCAGAGCATTCTAGAGTTTTGATAAATACATCAAATAAGATAGTAGGTGTCGGGTAAATATGCGATAATGTGAGCAATAAGTGTGCCAGTTGTTAACAAATTTTAATAACAGTATAATACGTACAATAATAAATATTTATCTTTAAAGTTTTAGAAATATATTAAAAATTATTAGACTCAACAACATAATTAAAACTAATAAAATATTTGCACATTAAAGGTAATGACGCACATTCACTCTTAATACCCCAATCATCTAAACAAAAAGGCGAGAATTCCTCATCTTTGCATCGGAATCTCAATACGTAAGCAGAAAAATAAAATAGCTTCTAGGATGAATGCTTTTTGTAGAGTGCTATTTGTACCGAGAGCAAAAGATTTAAGTTAGACCGTAATTTCTCATGGAGGGGAGGCCGAACGAAGCGAGAGAGTATATTAAGGGCACTTCCAAGATTCTTCTTCCACTGTTCGCTACTCCTGACCAGATACTGCTGACTGGCCGCGCTGCAGTAGGACGTGAAAAGTTATAGGTCTTATTGGAAAAATATAGGTATTTAGATTATTCCAATTTTAAGTATCGCTGTCGGATAATAATTATATTAAGATGAAAGGCTGGACTTGTATTCATTAATTGCTTCAATTATTATAGTAATCTTTGCATAATTTTCATTAGTTTTTTAATGAAAATTTAAAACCAGTGCAAGAGAGAAATAAAGGTAAATTATCCAAAATCTTACAACAAACACTTTCCACTCATCGCATTAAAAAATCCGTCATTACACTCCACTAAGCCATTCAACCAAACTCACAGCGTTAATAATCAGTCAAAGAACAATCGAACAAAGGGCGCAATCAATCCAGCACCACCCCTTCAACTCCAGAGGGTCACTAAGACGCCGATCGAACTCGACGCGCGTCAGTATGCACCTTCAAAGGGCCGCGAAGCTCGGCTGGCTCTGCTGCTGGCTAATTAGCACGACAGCGAGGACAACGGCCAGGAGCACCGGCGCTTCAACGCCGCCAGAGCAGCGCCTGCAGGACAATGAGAGCCTCGCGACGAGGCCGCTTCTCCGGCCTAATGGCGCGGAATCGGAGCCGAGGAGCAGCGAGGCGGAAGCCAGTGCTTACACCGTTCACCGAACAGACGTAAATCACGCTATCTCTGACTTATATTAAGCTTAAGGGGGAGGTGGAGGAGAGAGATTTTGACTGGGCGTTTTTTTTAGTCTGGGAGGAAAGCTCGTGGGGTTGGAATTGATACTTTTTCAATTTTATGATAGTTTTGAAATTTTGCAGTATCGTTGTTTAGTAAATTGATGCTATATTGGGATTCTAATTACATGTTGATTTTAACTTGAAAAGTAGAACGTGGATATCTGGTCTTTTTAAATAGCCTATATTTCATTTGTTCTGAGAATTTCAATACTTTTCGAACTGCACTCAATACTGTAATCTCCATCTCGATAGGCTACACTTATATATCAAGAATATATCTCGAAGGATTCAGATCTAAGGAATTAGGTATTCCGATCGAGTGGATGCACTAGAGCGAAATTCAATGTACTTGTGTGTGGTATAGAGGGTAGGGTTAAGTGTGCTCGAGTAGAAATTGCAACTGCACTTGAAACTACGTTAAAGTCAAGATCTTGCGCCCGATTGGTTATACTTAATCAGTCTATAGTTCAGTACTATAAGTCAGTCATTATTTTACACGCTAAAAATTTACAAGTAAAAAACTTTTTATCTACTATATAACAGATTTCTTTTTTAATGTAAGTAGAAATAGTTTATATTTTATTTGCTAATATTGTAGTAGAAGGAGCAGCCCTGCTTTAAACGTATTCTACATAATATTTCAAGCATACTTATCTGAAGGATACCTATCAGAAAAGACATATAATTTTAATGCATTAAAAATAATTTAAGATCGTTTTCTATCGAATTTTTAACATAAAATTATCTGTTAATTTTTCAAATCAAATCTATTTATTATCTATTTACAAAATCTTACCTCGAAAATCAATAAGTTTAAACTAATGTTAAACCAATAATTTATAATGGAAGAGAATGCAATAAATTTTATTAACTATAATAATAATTACCTTAAATTTAAAGTTTAAATATATTTAGGATATTGGAGCTTACGTCTTTGGTTACGATAACGCACAAGATTCATCAGGAAACGAGCATTTTAGATTCGAGGAGCGATTTTCTAATGGCACAGTGATTGGAGAATATGGATTTACTAATCACCAAAATTCTGTAATTGTGAGAGTGACTTATACTGCAGATGAAAATGGTTTTAGGTAAGTTTGATTATAATCTACGTTTAATAAACTATTTGAAATCAAACAATTTTATCTACATTTTTTCAGACCGATCGTAAACATTGAGCATCTTGATAATCCTCGGACACCGAGATAGCACCAATTTATTATAATGCTAAGAAAAATGTATTCAAATATTATTTATTAAAATGTAATTTAAAAAAACATAACCTAAAGATAGATTTACTACTTATTAAAATTTGTCAATAATCGGTATTTGTCATATATTTACAAGTTTAAATGTATATGCTCAAAATTTAGAAAATTTTTATTTATTAATAATTGAAAAAAGTAATTGAATATTTAAACTTCCTCTGTGTATAAAAACTTCCAGTAAGGCTGTTTCTTTATATCTAATTTCTTTACATCTAAAGAAGTTTTGTACAAAGTTTTAGATCAATTCAATTAAAAATGTATGAGATAGAATGACATTAGTAAACAAGCAAACACGTAATAACTGTTTCACGGGCTTCAAAAATCTAACAACAGTCAAATAAGATAAAAAATAATCATTCACACATCCCGCGTGCCAGCTTGTTTATTAACATTGCTCTCTCACCCATTTTTGTTTGAATTCATTTAAACTTTGTATAAAACTTTTTTATATGTAAAATAATATTTTATTAAAAGTTTTTTTGTTGCTCAATCCTTTCTTTTTCTAAAGATAAAAAACCATTATGATTGTCGGAATCGTATTTGCAATTAAATAATTTTTATTAATAATTGATTTTTAATACCTTTTATAAGTCTATATGTACATACCAGAAGAATATCTGCTGTGCCTTTGCAAAATTTAAAAAAGTTCGGATGATTTTTAACTTAGTTTAAGTAATTTATGTTTCCAAAAGTTATTAAAAACAAAAAAAATTTCTTGACTTGATTTTGTTTAAAAAGAATATTATTTTCAAAAGAATATTAGAAAAAATTTCCTTTTAGGGAAAATCTTCCTTATTTATTCTCTATCTTATACTATTATTGTTTTAGAAATCGATTTGATTATTTTGAAAATACACTTTTGGACAAAGTTTTTTCGCCCTTCCTTGCACCCAGCCCTCCAACAAAACGGTAACTGCGAATCTTTTAGCAATTTATACTTCTTTTTAAAAACAACTTTAAAACATTCGAAAAAGTCCAGGAAACTTCCCCCAAAGTAAACTCGCCGAAAAGCACGCAGCTCGTAAGCACGCGACGCGTGACTCTAAAAAGTACAACACGAGTGAAGCCAGACGCGCATTAGCCCGCGAAATTTTTGTTTTACAACACAAAATTTACACATGGCCCGCGTTTAAGAACCTTGCAATAAAAATAAACCCCACCGTTGTCGTGTACACCGCGTCCACGACGGTCACGCCAAAATCCTCCGGCTACTATTATCTCCACCGTCGAATCGTCAAATTAACCTTCCACCCCAGCTCTCGCACGCTAAATTCACCAGAATCAACACACGCCTCGAGATCGTGACATAAAATTCATTATCCAACAGCGTATCCCGCACTGTGGACATGCGGCCAAGCGCCGCAATCGGAAATTCAAACATCGTAAGATGCGGTGCGTCCAGCGTCGACGGTTTCGGGGTCTGCTAATCGCTTGGCCAGGTACATAGCAGAGGGGTTAGGTGGTTTTTTTTTTGAAAACTGAAGTGCGCTAGAAAGGTGTAGCTTATACCGCGTCATGGAACAGCAGGCGGATCACTCCGAGCCGACTAGCCATCATGATTACGTGACGTCCAAGAATTCTCGTTACAAAGTGAGTACTGCTTTTAGTGCGGTTAGATTCAGGATTGCTCGCTTTGCGATGGGAAAAACAAAGTAAATTTTGCAATTGTTCAATTTTTTTTCTAATTTTTTTTTCACTTTTTGTTTGCTAGCATAAGTAAATAATTAACTAAATAAATAAATCACTTGTGCTGCTTCATCTACGTGGATTGGCAATACTACTTTTCTTAGTTTTGAGGGTTATTTTTATATGCTTATACACTAATTAAATGCATACAAACGTATTTCCACCTACTCGATAACGACCACATAAAATATAAATTTTAAAATACTTTTAAAAAATCGGCCCTACCTTAAAAGTAAAGTATTAAAATTCAATTAAAATTCTCTACATGGCAATGTTTATTTTGTTAATCTAGGTTAATTTATACCAAAGTTTGAAGCTAAACAATTAATAATCTATTACCATTCTAAGAACAAAGTTGTTATACACCTCTCCATACATTCCCAGGCCTCAGAAACTCACTATTATCACCAACAGAAGGAAACTCAAAGCCAGCAGCAGAACGAGGAAAACCAAAGTCAATCGTCGATGGAGCCGACAGAATACGAGGACGATGAAGAAGAGGAGGAGGAGGACGATGACAATAAAATCAGATTTGAAGAGATGCGCTACTCGGACGCGAGGATGGGCATCTGCAGCGTCTGCCACTACTCCATTCGTAGCAGCGATGCTAGCCCAAGCGATTTTGAAAAAGCGCTACTTTGCTCGGACGGGCATCTACTGTGCCATCGATGCGTCCAGCGGTTTTCTATCAAATCAGGTTGGATACTTTGAAGTTTATCGATAGTCAATGATAATAAAACGCGCGTCATTAGAATTCTAGCTATTTCTTAATTCAAACTCTAGAAACCAACTGCGTGCTGTGCGCGGCGACGGAATCGCAACCATCGATATCCAGCGTCTCGAGTAACAACGAGAAGAAGAAAAAGATTAAAAGGCGGACGCCGGCCCAGCGAGCTAAACGCGAGCAGCAGCCACAGCAACAGCAGCGGTGTTATGCCTCCACTCGAGCGTCCTGTACGAATGTCAGTTCGCACTGTGAGGTCGGGTTGAATTATGCCAACGATTACTACGAGCAGTGGGAGGACAGCGAGCGCGAGGAGGCCGTCTACGAGGAGGAGCTGGATGACAAGTTTCAGATACATGGTTGTTAATTTTTTGTTTAAATTTAGAGCGATTAGTTGAAAGTCTAAGTTTCTACGTGAGATTATATTAAAAGTGATTTAAAGTGATGAGTGGCTATTAAAATTAAGAACAATCTATCCTCATGAAACCAATAACTAATCCAAACCAACATCCCACTATCTAGTTCCACTGGAGGGCAGGCAGCGAAGCGACAGCAGCCTACTTCTAAAAGAGCCAGTCAGCTGCTCGATGAAGTCGCAGATCAGCAGTCAAATGATGTCGGAGTGCTCGCGCAGACCGATCCAGTGTCCGCGGCTGGATTGCGCGGTGAACGTGGCCTTCTCCGCCCTGACGAACCACTTCATCTTCGACCATCCGGAAGTGCCGGTACTCAGTGTCGATCCAGGCGAGAAAAGCACGCTCATTGTTAATTTCGACGGGCTGCTTTACGATTCCAGTCGATGTCTCGCGTTGCTGCTTGTTTCTGGAAAGCTATCGTGAGTGAAAAGTGATGATAAGAGAGTTGGAGTTGTTGCGTCGTGTGTTGTGCTGATTTTTTTGTACGGCCTTCTTCGGTTGATATAAGGAGGAAATTGATGTCTCAGGGTTTCATCAAAATGATCTAAAGTTTGAAGTGTTGCAGTGTTACGTTAAATAAATTTTACGTAAAACTTAAATATTTAAGTTTCAAAATATACAGAAAAAACAAGCTTTAGTTGGCCTTTTCTAGTATCAAAAAATATTCAACCAGAGTTAATTTATTTTTAGAAATTATCTTATTTACGCTTAAATAAGAATCTACATTTTCTAATATAATACTTTAATAGTCCAAAACAAGTTTTTAAGCCTATTCAATAA
>UELX01004070.1:0-19847 GCA_900480035.1 Eupelmus urozonus
TTTTACCTTCTGGGTAAAGCAGCCTAATTCAGTCATTTTTCCACAAAAATGTGAAATATTAATTGCTAAATCAAAAATTAAATCAAATAGTATATAAAAATATATTAACAGATTAATACCTTAATAAATTTTATATCTTACGGGCTCCATTGTAGAAGTATGTGTATTTTATGCAACTTAAACCAGGTATTAAACTACAGGATACTTCAGAATCAGGATCCTTCCAAAGATCAATGAGATTTGGAGGATTTGTATCTTCTAAGAACAATTAATTTGATTTTTTTTTACACTTCAATTCAATTAATATGTGATATAATATTTAAATAATATCTTTAAAATACTTTAATTATAAACATACCTATTATTGGTTCAAAACATGGAACGTTTTTGTATTTATCTAATTTACAACTTACATTTTTAAAACATTTCAAATCATCATTGCTAAAAAGGTCTAAACTGTTTGCTAAAACTTTAATACACAATATACGAATAATTTTTAACAAACTAAAGTATTAAACTTGACTATTTACCTGAAACACTATAAGATGCACAAAATAAAAGAAGAATTAAATAATTCATTGTTATTTTATTAGGAACAATGAGAAACCTGCAACTACAAAGAATCTTTCCTAGTATCTGATATTCTTCATACTTATATTAGTTCACTGATAAGTTATCTATTTACAAAGGTGTATTCATGACTCAAAGGTTGATAAAAAAATAAAAAATATATAGTAACTTTAAAAATTTGTAATTTTTATTTTTACTTACAGTTTTTCTTGTTTATTATTTATAAAAATATAAATGATTGATAAATAAAAAACTCTATTATCAAAATATGAAACATTTATTTAAATGGCAGTTCTCATTGCACATATGTACACTGAGCTTGTATAACAGTTCTAGTGTTAGTGCTACTGATGATGGATTAATATACTATTTTCACATATTTGTACAATTATTACAAATGAGATGAGTTATATTAAAATCTTAAAAATCTCGTTTTATTTCAAAATAGAGAGCAAAGCTTTTCTTAAACATTAAATATAAATATATAAATTTATTTATTTCTTAAAAAAGCGATATTAAAAATAGATTTTCAAAATTCATCATGTCTCGTCAGAGCATCTCCAAAATCTGTTGCTTGAGAGCCTACAAAAATATCGTATTTTTCTAAAATTTCCTCTTTTGTCAACTTTTGGTCAGCATCGGCATCAGCTTCATAAATTAAGTGACGTGCCTCTGCTTCAGCATGATCAAAATCAGCTGGTAAAATCCAATTCTTCACCTTGAATAAAAATTAAATTTTAATGTTTTACTTCATTTGAATTTAAAAATATTAAAACCAAAAAATTATTTACTTCTTCATTGTCCATGAAGCCATCTTTGTCTTTATCACGATGAATTTGGAACTGTTCTTCTTCATTTTTCACCCATTCTGGTGCTTCTTCTCCTTCGTCACCTGTATACATATCACCTAAAAATTGTAAATTAATTACATATTTTTTTATTATTATTGGTATTTCACTTTTTAGAGCCTCCAAAGCATTAATCTACTAATTACAAAAATTAAATATCTATATTTATTAACAAATTTTTAATTAATACTAGTTTGTATTAAATTAATAAAATTTCAAACACAATTAATCAAACTATGTTTAAATAACATGGATGCTAAATTTTTTACGTACAATTTAAATTTTCTAAAGTAGATTATTTTTTAATATTTGTTTATAATTATTCTAAAATTTAAACTTACCTATGTACTCAGAAAGTGAAATTTTGCCATCTCCATCCTTATCAATATCCTCTACTGTTTCCATCACCACAACATCTTTCATGTAATCAGATTCTTCAGGATGCAGAAATGCAAAGAACTCTTCCTTAGTCAAAGCATCATCTCCATCCTTATCTGCAATAGACCAGCGTCTCCTTTCTCTTCTTTGCATGGTAGCATAAGAGTAGTTTTCATTTTCTTTGTCTGTTGTTTCAAAATCTTTATCATCAAGGAAACCATATATCCTGCTACGGTACTCCTCCCAGGGAATTTTTTCCTTATCATCAGGATTGTGAGACTTCCACTGCCTTTCAACGTCATCTCGAATGTAACGTTGCTGAGTATACCTAATCCAATCCTTTAGTTCTTCTTGTGTAACATAACCATCCTTATCTTTATCTATTTTATCAACTATCAAACCTAGCCTTCTAGTACTTTCTTCAGGGCTTAACTGTTCAAAAGTTTTGGCTTCTTCTTCTCCCAGAAAGGCCTCATGATCGTATGCTGGATTGTGATGTGAATTTACAAAATGCTCTTGATCACTTAGGTCCTGTAAAATTTATATACTTGCATTAGCATAAACAATAAAATTTAACAACTATTTTTTAAACATGAATAAAAGTTTTAATTATTTAATAAAGTTTATTTAAAAAAGTTTAATTTTATATATTTTTTTTATTATTATAATGCAATATAAAAAAAATCATTGCGTTTTAATGACAGCAGAATGAAACGAAATTTTCGAACGCCAACGGAAATCAATTATAGAGATGACCTCAATTTGATCCTCAAAAAAACTTAATCAGGCAGGTTATGAAAATAGCACGGAGGACGAGACGTGCCACGAATGTACAACGAACAAAAATAAGCTTACACATCCGACCGGCAAAAAAAAATCTACATCAATCCTGCAAAAAGTACCTTTCCCTCCAAAATCCCAATCTCTTACTCCAAAAATCATAAATAATCCCGGCAAAGTTTATCGGCGACTGCATAAACACACACGTCCCTCTTCGCAAAACTAGACATCTTAGAACTGCACCGAGCAACAAAAGCGCACGCACATGCATATACTCTGCAAGCCAACTACATATACCTTATCCAACACTCTCTGCTTATGATCCTCCTCGGACTTGGGTATAGCCGTGGCAAGGGCCAGAGCGGCCAGCAGCACCTGCAGCACAATCTGCCTCATCCTTAAATCTGGCAGCTCTCGAAGCACCTCTGTTAAACTCTCCTCAGCAACGAATATACAAAAAAATGAAATACCACGTCGCTTAGAGACGTATATTAGAGAACGATAAGAGAGTTCAAAGGCCCAAGTAAGCCCGGAGCGAGCTTCTCTCCAGTAGTGCGCCGAGGCCTCCACATCATCAAGCCGCACTCTTTTCTCTCTCCCGCCGCGCGACTCTCCTGAGAGAGCCAGAGATTCGTCCGCGTGTACGAAGTGTAATCCCCCCTCCTGAGCTAGTCTCTCGCCGGTATTGTATATATATGTGCATTGCGAGATTGTGATGGTTACATGTGCGCGCTGGCTGAGCGCCGAAAGTTTTTCGGTCGGATGTGAGGTTTAATAATAGATGGCTGTGTGCTGTAGTTTTTGGATTGGTGCTTTTATGGGAGGGTGTGGGAGAGGGGTTTTTGTTGGGGGTATGGGATTTGTTGTGTCTGGTGTATTTATAGGCGCTAGAGGGTTTGTTGATCAGCTGATTTGGAGATAATACTTGCTAGATATAATCATTGCAGATATAAATGGTTAATTTATTTAATAAACCACTGCGTCTATTCCGCTGGTTTTTATCGCATTAGAACACACAAAAATTACAACCCTCTCCAGGCCAAAATAATCCATTAACTCCATTAACTCCAAAACATCATCTAATATATAACATAAAAACAGCAAAGAGCTTTTACATCTTAGAGACCACCTCCCGACCTCCGCCATATACATATACAAGCGCAAAGCCCTGCAGCAAGCCATTCATTTCCATCGGCGCAATTTCATTCTCGAGCTTGTATATGAAAGCGCGCACAGCTGACGAACGTTCTGCGGCCGCGACGTCGACGAATACATGCGCCGGCCGTGCTGCAGCCCACTTATACGGCGCGCTTTTCTTTCTCGCCGCGCGCGCGGCTGGTTGCATGTATAAGCGGCTGTGATTTTTATTATAGTTTAGCGTCTGATGGGGCGTATATCGAAGGTTCGAGAGAAAGGTTTTTTGGGAGTTATGCTTGCTGCGAGTGGGGGAATGAGATCTTTGGTTTTCTTTTGGGATTTGAAGGTTTTGGGGTGATTTTCGGGTGGGTGATCGATGATGAAAAATAAATTTTTAATTGAGATCTACGTTTATGCTTTAATTTAGATTTGAGATTTTAAAAATTTTTTATTTAAATGATCACTGATTAACTTGAATAACATTCTGGTTATTCTATATATGTATAAAAGAGTTCCATCATCGTTTTTTAGTGCGCCCCAATCATTTCTGATTTTACGGCAATTCAAATGCTCCGTTATGCTCAGTTTGAACCTTTTTACGTTAAGTGCATTAACTTTACAATTTCGAAAAAGCAAATGAAAGATGCAACTTTGGTGTCTCGGATTTTCCTTACAAAGCGTTTCTAAAATTGATTGGTGATTTAAATAGAAGATAATAAATTTAATTTTTCACTACAAAATCGATATCATTTTTTAAATGAGCTACTGAGCGATAGTTGATGAAATTCTATAAATTAATTCGCACTTTATACTAATTAAAAATAACTAAGCTTAATAAAAGGCATTCAAAATCTTGTATATTATTATCATATTGTTAGTAAAAAGTATACTGGAGAAAGAATATTAAAGCTGATTAAAAACGGATTTTTAATTTGGTGAACTTGTTAGTCTCTCTTTCATATAAAATAGATTTTCCGAAAATGCTTTTGTACAATTACTAATTAATAAATAATTAATAATTAACAATAAAAATAAGTTGTGGTTATGATTATATTCGTATTAAGTACCTAAATAGTTAGCTACTTTTTACATTGTAATTTGTTTTTTACAATTTCGATCGTGCGCATCTTTAAATATTAAATTATCAGTTTCTTGGAAACACGAAAGTTGACTTAAACGGTTCTTTTAAAAAGTCATAGATGTACTATTTGCGAAACTATATTTATTCAATTTATAAGTATCGTGTATACTTACAAGTTACACAATTTATTTAATTGATTAAAAAAAAAAGAAAAAGTTTAAGTAATTAACATACTAAACAATAATTTCATTTTTCAAATGTACTGTACACGATACTAAAATATTAAGTTTTTTAACAGTTATCTTTCAATTACAATACAGCTCTGTTGGAAAAGAAATGTATAGAATAAATAAATAAATTATGTTAGATTATAAAGAAAAGTTTACCAAACATTTTTCCGATCAACTTGAAAATTAACCCGAGCAATAGTCAAAATTAAACAATATAACAACATTGAATATTTAAAATTAATGTCTGGCTCTTAATTTATAATAGTTTATTTTGTTCATATTAAAAAAATTAGAAGCTAAAAATATGGGACTTTATCCCACTGTCCTTGGTGTATATGACGCTATATGTATATATGTGCATACATGCGTTATAGCTAAATTTAGGTCGGATTCAAGTGGAGCTTTTTATGGTACCATACTAACAATTTCATAAGGTTTTCCATCTTAATGCATTAATAAAGCATGAAATGAAAATGGCTTCAAGTTTTATTATCAAAACGCTACACTACACTAATATCAAATGTAATGCTCATTTTTGAATATTTTACAGATTATAGATACACCGTATGTTTTAGGTATTAGTATACTTTTTGAATATGTAATACTTATTTAAAATCTAGTCTATACTTTCGACCTGAAAAAATTCTGAAACGTAGAAAAGAGAAAGGTAAACTCGAAATAAACAGGTAAACATTAGTTTTCATCAATAGTGATATATCATCTTTTTTATTCAGAGAAAAAAGATTTCACAGTCATCCATTCAAAATCTTGATTTATTCCAGTAACTTATGACACTACTCTCTCATTCGCTGAAAATTTACATCGTAGATACATAATACTATACTTATATCGCGAAGCGGACTTTCTTCCATCGTTCAAAATTTATTCCTACACTGCACATACATACATTACATATGTGTCTTATATGCGATAAACGCAATTCTAGTATATGCACCTTTCTTTCTTTATCATACATATGTATGTACATTTACACGTTTTATATATATTTACAAAAGTAATACGATTCAATAATAAAGGTCTGAATCTTGACGTTTGTGCTATGCATGTATATTCATATGTATATATCATTTAGTATATATATAAGTACTTTCTCGTGTATGCAGTCAAGATATTGTGCAAATTTTTCGCGATAAGATTTATGTATACGGATATATATTTATATACATGAAATTCATGTGTATAAGGCAAGACATCGTTTATTTCCTACGTAAAAAAGAGGAGATAAACGCGCATCCTCACTCGAGCATCCCAAACGAAAAATAGATAGCGAAAATTCGGTTGTTCGCTGAAATGCACGAGTATATGTCCTTCGTAAAGTAATAATATACAGTTTCAATTGGTCGCTACCAGCATATTTTGCTAAGGTTCAAGGTTTGTGTGTTACTTTTTTTCACTTAGAAAATAAAAACTTAAATTAACAACGAGAGAACTTTAAGAAAATGCCGTTGCTCTCGTCTTCTTTTCTGTACTATTCTTTTTTGTGATTTTTTCGCATTAAAAGAGAAAATCTTATTGTAACAAAATAACGTTTCTTACTACTTACACTTAAACAATATTTTTTTAATCAATCGATATGAAAATATGTAAAATAGTATGCAATTCGGTAACAATAATATAACAAGACTTTGACACTTTTAATTAATGAACAAAACGCGTACGTTCATTATAAGATCACATTTAATTCTCAATAGATTGATTAAAAATCATACTTTCTTTCTAATTTTTAATATAACTTAATTCTAAAGCTTGTCACTTATCACCACGCGAGAAGAAATCGTACGTACGCACATGGTTACGAGAAATAAAGAACATCTCCGTTCTCGTCGTGTAAAAACGATACAAAAGAATGAAGAAACTACTTTAAAAACTTCCTAATTTGCGGCGCTTACAATTCAATTGAGGCGTCGCTAAGTATTTTAAAAAGTCTCTAAAGCAAGGCTGCGAGCCTTATCGAAGAGATAATTTTTTTCCTCTATATATCTGCATTCGACAAAGACTCTTTGTGTTTATGTGTGAGCTACTTGTAACATGGCATTTCCGGGACAGGGTAATCAGTTGAAAAAACTATACGGTATTGCTTTTGAACGAGCTTTATAGACTCTCAATGAAAAAATAAAATTGTTGGAAAAAGATTCACATTTAGATTTGCAACTTGTTTATTTACATATATATTTTTTGCTTCTTGACACAATATAGCGTAGAAAAATTCTCGTGCTTTTTTATTAAACTTTTATAGTAGAATTGGCATAGATTCGTAAAGAGAATCTGTTTTGCTTTATAAGATTATGCTTATATTTTATATTTTTTAAGCATTAAAGTTATAGTTTTCTCTAATATAATTAACAGCATTGTTGGCAGTGTCAAAATAACAAAAATCAAGGAATGACAGTTGCAATTTTAATTTATAACTGTGCATTCAGGTAAAATGTTTACCCGCCTATATATATATTTTTTTAGTGCATGTATAAATACTTCTATTGTAATTGAATATGTATAATTGGCATTAAAATAGAAAGTCGATGAATTTTACTTTTCCAAAAATTTCTTTTAATCTCACATAGCAATGCTTAGATCAGCACCGTTTTTGAATTTCCAGTTCCAGGCACTTTCACGAATCCATTAAAAATGCCATATTACTTTTACATTAAGTAATTCGCAATTGTCACTAAGTAATATACATTCATCATGCTCTCATTTTGTTCATCTAAACAACATAGACATTTTAAAATCTTAAAAAAATACCAAATATTTTGCTAAAGTAGTAAAAATGCTTGTTACTCATTTAAATACAAATTTAAACGTACAACAAAGAATTTCGAGTTTTTATAAAATTGTAAAATAACTCGAACATTTTAAAAAGCCTCTAACAAGCATGAATAACATTAAAACAAAAAGAAAAACAAAAACAGAAGAAATGCTTTTCATATCAGACAAAAGTCTGAACGGTCACTAAATTAATATTTAGAATGAAAAATTCATTTTATTATCACTGTTCAGAATAGCAAGAGTCACTTAAATAGATATATAAATTTCATAGTGTTTGCAAAAGAATTTTTTCTAAAACTCCAAAGTAAATCATTAGCAAGAACATTTCAATAAGTATCTAATCACTTATTCTATATTTCATAAATTTATTCATTCACAAATGTATTATATTGTAAAGCTTAAGATTTTTTTAATACGCTAGACAGCCTCTCAAGATATAAACATTTGTGAAACATATGGATTTCATTTTTGTATTTCATTGTATTAAATATATTAAAAAATCAAATTAATCATTGCACACTGCATTCAATCCAAATATTTCTAGTTTCATGTAACAAGTCATACTGCCACAGTTACTCTACTATCGCCCAATATATCCATCTCCAAAAGCAATGTATCTGATAAAAATATCGGATATGACCGGATAAGAACGGGACGTAATTTAACGCGTTGCTCCTTTTATGCTCTTTTATGCGTGTATAATGCATCTCATTGTTTAACCATCTATTCTTGCGATTCTCTCTAAACATTTCATCTAATTACTCATAGACGATGTCGAATCGCTCGTGACCAATCTCAATGTTTCGGCGCACTTGATTTAAAAAAAATTGTTCCTTGAAATTCCGACAGTCACAATCGCTTCGACATCAATCAACGTCAATAATAAAATACTTATTCGTCAACGTTTTAAGCCTCCAGGAATCCGCCAGAAAGTCCAGACTAACTTGTAAATAAAACCTCACAGAAAATTATTTACCCAGCAATCATTGACGTTTCTACTCCCCAGCAGACTCCCTCAAGTCATTGCAAGGCTTAAAAACCTTTGCACACACACAAACTCCTAATACTATCAGCGCACTATTGCTCCACTCTTCTCAATCTCGCATCACTCAGCCGCGGGTATAAAAAAAACAGAGTCAGCAGCAGCAGTCGCGCTCGTGGCCCGATCACAGTACATTAATATGATAAATCGAGAGGGTCCGCTCCTCCAGCTCCATGCTCTGCTGGTCGTCGGACCTCTTCCAGCCAATGTCCTCCTCCACGCCCAAGATATCGCCATCTCCTATCTGGATAGCGAAATTCAGCGTGGTATGCTACAATTTGTCGTGCTGCGCAGCGGCCTCGGCGTCCGCCGCCCTCTGCGCGGCCTGGCGCCGCCTGATGGAAGGCACGAAGCCCCAGAGCGCCGAGCCCATGACGAGGACGATCCCGAGCACGGAGAAAATGCCGCCCCAGCTGTCGAAGTGATCGGCCAGGGCTCCGCAGATGGGCGGTCCAATCAGTTGGAGCACGCCGTTGACGAACAGCGAGATACCGTAGCTCGAGGTGAGCTTCTCCACGCCGAGCATGTCGGCCATGACGACAGCGGTGACGCCTACGTAGACGCCCGAGGCCAGACCGAAGACGCTGCAGTAGACGGCCACCTCGATGTAGGTTTTGCCGATGGGCAAGATGGTTAAGGAGACGCCCGAGATGAAGAGGCCGCCGACGAAGTACCAGTGCTTGGGCATGATTTTGGTGTCGGATAGAGCCGCGCCGCCGATTCTACCTGAAATTTTAAGGTTTTCAAGTGAGTAAAGAACAGAGTTTTTTACGACTTTTTAGTGTGGCAGTGGCGCAATTAAATTTAAAGTCAATAAAAAATTATTAAGTGGACTAAAATTTATAAGATAGCTAACTAGATGATTTGCCAAGAACACAGCACCTTGTTTACCTTACTTTGTAGAGTTTGGATTTTTAAAATGTGGAAAATTGTATAGTTTCGCGTTTTACCAATCATTTGATTATTGTGATAAAAAACTAACCCGTGAGATCGAAAATCGAGATGATCGACAGCAGCCAGGCGGCCGCCGTCTCCGAGAAGTGCAGATCCTTAGTGGCGTAAGTAGTCAAAACGATAACAAAGTTCGTGTAACTGATGGCGTTGGTCGAGTTCGATATCATTATCACCAGATACATCGGATCCCTGAGCAAGCTGAAGTCAAAAAACTTGTTCTTCGGCTGCTCTTCCTGGTCCGGCTGCTTGGGCTGCTTCTCCGGCGACTTCCTGAACGTCGAACTAATAGCGTTGAGCGTCAGCGTCGAGGCGAACTCCGGATGCAGGGCCGTCAAGGTACTTCCATGGAAGGGCGTGCTGATGTAATTGAAGGAGGAGGTGCTAGGCGAGAGCGGCGGCGGCCTCGGCCTCCTGGCCAGCCTGTTGCTCTCGGAGCCGTGGCGCTCCGGCACCGCGTGCAGAGCCGGCGTGCTGTGCATCTGTCCGGCCATCTCGCGGTTGCTCACCGGCATGCTGATCTTGCGGGTGCGGCCCTGGTTCGCCACCGGCTTGTAGTAGTTCTCGAGGGCGACGCTCGAGGCGGACTTGGGGACGATCGGAGGCGCGCCCTTCGCCTCGCCGTTGCTCGTCGTCGTGGTGGAGTCGGAGGTGGGCTGCTCCAGGGCGCTCAGCGGACTGCCGGGCGAGAGAAGCGAGCGCTGCTGTTTTTCGTCGTCGGGCGAGGTGACGGCGATGTCGACGTCGGCCACCTCGGCGAGGGGCTCGAGGGCCTCCTCCTTGCCCGGGGACTTCTTCACGGGGATGAGGTGCTTCTCGACTGGATCGTAGAGCAGGGCGCAGGCCCAGACGTTCAGGGTGACGGCGCCCATTATCAGGATCACGTCGCTGGATAGAGAGGATGTTTGTTAGCGAGCTTTTCTCATGGTGTTTTTTCGAGGGAATAGGCAGTAACGGGCCGGATTCGTTGAAACGTTAGATTTTATACGAATTTACCAAAAACGTTAATGAAAATCATATTTTAACTTTTAGTAATATAATTATTGATTATAATTATTCAAATAATAATGCCTTATTATTAATATAAATGTGTCAGTTGAAACACTATTAGGACCTAATGGAGTTTCAAAATTTAATCCTAAATAATTGAATTTCTACTCAGTAAATTCGACAATTTATTAAATTAAATAGTCCAAAATTAGCAGATTCTTCTACTTCCTCCGATTACCTCATATTCCATCGCAAAAGTAACCGAAAAGATTTGAAAGCGCGTCTATATTTTATAACATCTACAGTAGCACATATTAAACCGTCAAACATATCCATAAAATTTTCCAAATTACCAAATAGACACTTACTTGACTTCGAAAGACTTGAGCATCCAGCTGATAATTGGCGGCATGATGATAGAGCCGAGCGAGCTGCCGGATATGCAAAAACCGTTGGCCAGTCCTCTCAGCCTGACGAAGTACGAGTTGACGATGTAGATGGTCGGCGGGAAGGCCAGACCCGCACCTATTCCCACCATTATTCCGTAGCTAAAATGATAAATGAAAAATTAATGAAAAATTGATTATAGATATAGAGTGAAAATGTTGCTGCTTTGGTGATAGCTTACCTGAAGCAAATATACGTGATGGAATTTGCGAAGTAACAGAGCATCATTCCGCCGGCGGCGAAGGTGCCGCCGATCAGGGTGACAGTGCGGTATGAGTACCTTACCGAGAGGATGCTGGAAAATGGGCCTGCAGAAGAAAAGCGTTTGCTTATTTTTGGTGTAGTAGGGATTATTAGTAACCTGATATGTGATATTGTTAGAGAAATAAATATGTACTAGATTTTGATATGTTCAATGTACGGTATGTTGAAGTTTATAAAGTTATTGGTAATCTTTCAATTATTGTGATATGTAAGATACTTATTTAAAATAATCGATTTAAATTTTTCACACTTTGATTATTTGTGGACCCGAGGCAATTTTTTTCTAAAAGAAAAATGTTCAATAATAAAATAATAAATTTACGTATAATTTTGTTCACAGCAAATATATTGCATCCACTCAAATCCAACAAAAGTTAACTCATAAATCATTTGACTTCGTCAAAAAATGTTCCGAGTATTAAAAATTATTTTACTTTTATATATAATATATGTACATTAAAGTTACGTATAATAATTGGAATATTTTTATACACACATTAAAATTTAGTACAAATAAATCTGAAAAAGTTACAATCCACGTGAACAATAAACGACACAACTTTATCAGAACACGACTAAGTTTCAATTCAACTCAAACTTCTCCATCATTAAAATTTCTAAACTTCCACGAGCCCAACTGTCCTCAAACAGCGGCAAACAATAAGCGAAGAGCCGCACGCACTTACCTAACGAACTGTAGAGGAAGTAGCATAGCGCACTTATCAAGGCCGAGCCCGCAAAGTTGGACTTGTACTTGCGGACGTAAGCACTGTAGAAGACGCCGAATGATTTGATGGCGCCAGGAATAAGGACGTTCACCATCACAGCGGCTATGAGGATGAACCAGCCCCAGCCTCCGTCCGGGGGCACCAGCTCCTCCTCCGCTTCCGCCACTTGCTTTGTTACTGGAAAATAGAAAAATTGATTTTTTTAGTAAGTTTAAATCTTGTAAATTTTGAATATAATTATTTTTAATGTCGGTCTCAAGAAAAATATTTAGCGATGTTGCTAATATACTTATGTAGATGTATATTTTTGCATTTATATTGCAGAATTTAAGAATGAATCTACAGTAGTTAGGATATGCGTAATAATATATCATTAAGGCTTCATGCTTTTTGCATAAACTTTCCATATTTCATAAAAATACCCATTCATTATATTTTAACAAATTTAAAAATGTTGATATTTCTTAACTTAATTTTTAGGAAATATAGTGTCATTAGATAGATAATCACTAATTTATTTTGTTATTTGGCAATTTATGAGACAATTAATGTCATGAAAATTTGAATTTTAAGTTTGTTTGAACTTTAGGGTAAGTTGGCAATCTGTATTTTAACATACTTAAAAACTAACGAATAAAATAAAAGATATAATTTAATGTTTTTGCTATGATATAAAAAAGTATAGATCAATATATTCTAAAAATTAATCAACACTTAAATTTAATCTGTAATTTTCCTAAAATAACTAATTTATCCAAAATTAGAAAAAAAAAACATCTTTAATCATCCCGACACCAGTAAATTTCCAACTCCGCCCATACAAAAAAACAAAAACACCACTCTCAAAAACAAACCCCGCCAATCGCCACCCACTCCATCAAACCTAATCAAAAACCCTCGTAAACTTTTCAGAAACCACCGCGCCAATCAAGCACAATGAAACCCATCTCCCCTCCCGCCATCCACATGCTAATAACCCAAGCGCACGCGCGCGCCTATTTCAGCAATTCTCGCAGCATCTTCCCAGAACCATAATCTCCAATTGCGCCACTCGGCGCATCATCCTCATCAAGCCTCTCCGGCAATTATACCGCTGCCGCCTCGTCAAATTGATTCGCATCTCGAAGCCAAAGGTCGCGCCTGGAGAGAAAAAGAAGCCAGGCCAATTGCGGCAGTTTCCAGAGAGCCATCGCGCGCGCGCCCTCGAATTTATATATATAGCCGCGCGATCGCGCCAATTGCCGGCTGTCTGATTCATGGGGGCCTATATAATGGCACAGTTACTATTTTCGGAGCGCGCATTGTTGCGAGGGACGCGAGATCACGAGCCGATAATAATCGAAGAGTTCGACGGGATCGCTGAGAGAGTATATATGTATGAAAGATTCAATGAGCGTCGCGCGCGGAGCTGTTGAGTAAGAATTATGCGAATGCGGCTTTGTTCATTCTGGAGGCGCGAGAGGCAATGAGGGACGGCGATGAGGATTTACTGCGCGGTTGGGTTATTGAAGGAAATTTTCTTTTGTTTTGAGCGGCAGTGGGAAAGAGACGGTTTTACGCGCGGCGTTGGGTGTCGGTTTGGTTTTTTAGTGAATGAAGATATGTAGATGAGCGCGTGCGACTCGCGCTGGGAATGACGGGGCTTAATTACTTGTAGGCTGGGAAGTCTGCTGCTGGCATGTAATTAGCATTTTTTATTGATTTAATGCTGCGTTCGGGAATTTCGATGAGAGACTGCTTTTATTACTGTCCATAGAATATTGATGCTGGATTTTATATCAATTTTAAAACATGTTTTATTTTACCAATATACTTAATTTGAATATAACACTGAAAATAAATTTATTTCATCCAAGCTGATTATAATTTTCAATAATGGCAAAATTAAATTGAATTGTAACAAAAGGAAAAATACATATGGCACAAGAAAATGTTCGTTTTAATTATATTTCCTGAAGAAAGTCATAATAATAAGCATACAAATCAGGAAAAGAAGAAATTTCTTCAAATAAACCGCATATTGAACCAACATATATTTTTCTTTTAACATTTACTTTCTAAAAGAAATATTATATTCCAGCCAAGCATTATCAATTGCATATATTTACTTCGTTCAAGGAAAAATTCATCGTTAAAACAATCAGGCGACTTTCGTTGAAGATAACGCACGAGCTCCGTCGCCAAACAAACAGCCACAAAACAAAAAAGCACACTACCCAACAACTCCGAGTATTTAAAAACCATTTTATTCAAAATACAAAAACAAATCAAAATCCAAAAAAATCACCCCCCAAATATAAATCAGCTATAAATCTCGGTCGGACTGACGCTGAACTCGCCGCTCTTGCAGGAAGCCAGGAGCGCGGCCGAGCTGGCCAAAAGAGCCACGCTCGTGTAAATCAGGCTCTGAGCGGCGTTCCAGAAGCAGTCGAAGAACTCCTCGTAGAGGAACCAGCCGAGGAGGGAGAGGACGAGGCTGGCGAGGAGGTAGGCTAGGGTGCGGAGGACACCGCGGGCGTAGCGCATGCAGCGACCGTAGGTGCGCTGATGGTGATGCTGGCGGGGCGAGCCGTGATGGTGATGCTGGCGTGACTCGCAGATCGCGGCGCAGGAGGCGCAGAGCTGGGGCTGTCTCGGGACACGGGCACCTGCGGGTGGTAATGGTTGGGATGAGGTGCTTTGGGAATTTTTTAATGGTTATTGTAGGTTTTTAGGGATTGGTGATTTGGTTTGAGAGGATTTTTGTGGTGGTTTGAAATGCTGGGTGTGTAGTGAGGCGTGGAGATAATTGCGGAAAACGGTGATCAACGTAATGGTCGTTTAAGTTAATTTTTAAAATTTTTAAATGTAGATTTAAAATCAGTAGTAGTAAGCCTTGATCGTAAATTAGATAAAAATAAAAATCAACATTAATTAAGATTGAGCGCTTGTCTTACGTAAACGAATGTTACCGAGTTTAAAACGTTATTCAGGGCGTTCCTGATCGATAATTTATTAACAATTCAAAAAATTTATAACAAAAACGCTTGTTGCAAGTTTAAAAAATCTACAAAATTTGCATGAGCTAATAAAGTATTAAAAGGACGTTATTTATAAATATTGATCTATTGTTACCTTGAGTGGGTCAATTATAGAGCGTCTCGCAATTATCAGATAAACGTATCCATAACTTTGCGTTAATCGCAAATTTATTGAGTTGTTAAGTGTTTATACTTTGCTAAACTGACAATTTGATTATATTTTAAGTGTACTCAAAACGTTTACTTCCCATGAATTAAATAAAAACGAGTGTTTTTTAACAAAATTACTTTTAGAAAGTTCGAACCACTTGAGAGTCTAAAAAAAACTTCTTTCGTGACCTTAATTGAGTAAAAAACTTGTGATTGTCTCCATAAAATATAAGTTCCATTAAAACCACGTTGAAAGACTGATCTCCTGTGTATATGCATAGAAGATAAGTCATTTCTAATTGAGGCCGTCGAAATTATTCGAGCCGTTTTCAAATATTCATCATGTATACGCAACCAACAATTTAAATATACTATAAAAATCAAACATAACTATTAAGTCCTCAAAGATAATTCAAATATAAATATACTTGCTAAACCGTACACGCGTATCAAAGTCCCGTGTCTCAATCTGGAGTAAACAACTTAATTAAATCCTAACCTCATTACCTCACCAAACAAAAGTGTTAACTCCAAAATAACCCATTTTCCAACCTACAATAAACTTCAAACCTCCTTAACTTAATCCTCCCGAAAATCAAGGCAGACTACATACTAAACCAACGCACTCATACCCAGGAAGAGGTTATAACCCGAAAACTCAACTCATATTCCATCCGGCCGCTTCAGCTGCTCATCTCCTCGCGGCCGTAAATAGCGGACCTTCTCCGAATCAATCGGCGCCGGAAGCTCGCGGCTCCCGAAAAAGCTCATCGATGATCCCGTCGAAGCACACACGCGACGTCGTTAGCTCGGCCGAGGTTATTAACCTAGTTATTCTCGAGTCGTACAGGGGAGTATAAGGTAAACAGTCTGCGCGGATTTTGCGCGTTTGCTCTTCTGTCTGGCGAATTTGACGATTCGAGGAGATAAAGTTGTGTGTTGCGGGGATTGGATTGTCGGATGATTTTGTGGTGACGGGATGGATTGGGTGTGAGAGGTAGGGCTTGAATGTATTTGTGCGACATTGTGTATGTATATATATGTGTGATAAAGCGAATCGAATCTCGCAGACGCGCGATAATCTTATCTAATTGAGTTATGAGGTGAGGGATTAGAATCACACGGCCCAGACGATATGGACGCTGAGCTGATAGTGAGCTCGCGCGTGAGCTCAGCTTTTTTGTTTTATATGAAAAAGACGTTATTCTCTCGAGTGCTTGTAAGTAAGTAGGGAAAATATCGGATGACTGATGGTTATCATGAAATAATTAAATTGTAAGTAGTTTGCTACTGTGAGAAAAGAAAGCTTAACCGGTTTGCAAACAAAAAATTTAATCAAAGATGTTGATATAAAAAATCAAATAAATGAGATTTTTATATAATAATTAATCATCAAACAATATCGCAGCTACAACGTTTATAATAATTTAACACAAAAACCGTAGAAAAACACTATATTGTTCTTACCGCACAGCTAATTAAAGCTACTTCATAGAAATCCGCATAAAAATAAATGTGTCAAGGTAAAATAGCTCCCGAGCCTAAAACAAACAACCCGATTAGTAACTATATTTTCGGTAGTCCCCCCTAAAAACGTCTGAAATCGCGTAACGAGACTTGACTCACTCTCGATCGAGCAAGCCACAATATTTGCCCTAAAAATATTTAATCACTTAATGGCATTCGAGCCCGGTGTACTAGAGTCTGGAGCGAAAACACTCGTAAATTCATCAGCTTAGCGCAGCGCTGTAGAGAAAAGTAGAGTATCTGTCTCGAAGCCGGCCTTCGAAAGTGAAAACATGAAGCATGTGGTCTTTTCCAGCGGAAGTAATTAAGCCGTGACACACGAGCATGGAAACCAGTGTGTTTGCGGCTGCTACCGTTTCGTTTAGAAGTAGATAAAGAGCCGAATGTTTATCGCTTGAAATATTTTGATGTTGGCTTGATAAGGTCCGATTTTTGCGTTGTAATTGCGGAGGTAGAGGAAATTTGTGTGGAAACTTGGTCTGGTGCGGTTTGATTGTTATTAATTTTTTATCGTTTTCAATTAAGCTCCCTGGCTTAAATAATTGAATGCTTTAAATCTTTGAATAATTTATTGACTTTTCGGTGCCTTTGATAACAATTTTATGCTAATTGTGTGACACAGTTTCAAAATCCATTGTTCTGACTATATTTGTATTCCGGTTAGGTTTTTGTTGGCATCCATAAAGGATTTTTTTGTTTGAAACCAATAGTCATAAGAACCGAGTTCAACGATTTTTACGTCTTTAATTTTTTTAACGCTTTTTTCCTTGAAAGTGTTTAACATACAAACACTCATGTTTTCTACCCGCATTTTTTGTTACCGACTTCTTCAATTTTGCAGTATAGAAGTTTACATTAGATAGTGTCTAAACAACTTGAAATTTAAAACAAAGAATATAATTCAACGTGTATACATTTAATTTTGCCTTCATCCCATAAATTCAATTCTATAATTTATGTATATAAAGAAAGAAAAAAAGAAAACGAAAATGTTTCGTAACGTTGCAGCAATGCAATATCGACGCTGCTTACCGGCTTGTCTAAGAAAACACCATAGATAAGACACGTTAACGTTAGGTAGAAGGTAAATATTTTACTTTGGCCGGCCGTATTTGCTGACCGATATGCTTGCCTTTCATCCGCCAATGCGAGGAATATTTGACTCGTAAAAGGTGGCACTAAAATATTGATGTGAAAAAATTAACGTGTACACGGTAAGCGTGGGGTATTCCAGAACTAATTATCAACTTTTAAAAGTACTAAGCAGCTGAAATTAACATTGTGTGATTGTAGAAAAACAGCTGACTGGCGTTTGTATCATATCGTTCTAAACGGGTTCGGTTTATCGTGAACACTTCTAGTGTTTTATACTAAACGTTTTAAAATGCATTGTGAATATTATTTAACATGTTTCTTCGTTTAACTTTTCAAAAGAATTTGTATTACATCCATCAGTCATTCTAAAACACCATTGCCATAAAAATGTTCTACTTAAATAATTCCAAGAAAGCATCACTCGTGAAAATTACACAGTCCCCAGCAAACATCCCATAAAAATTTTCTCTTACAGTTACAGTCAAATCAAACAACAAGTCCGCCTTCGACAATAAAACTAAGCAAATTCATTTTTGCGAGGTAGCGTGTCACTTCCTTGTGACTGATGTGAATCACTCACGTAGACACTTCTCGCTCGTAGATCAGTCTTTTATTTTTTTACGCACGCGGCACTAGGATGGATACAGCAGGCACGCGGAAAAGTTTCAATTGATGGACGGCCACGAGCACGGAAATTGCCGCGATTGCGAGTAGATTGAGGATGCATTATTACGTAGCCATCAGGGGAAGGAGCGAGAGAATAAAAAAAAAACGGAATAGTTGCGTCGATTTTTTTCAAGAGCATTTGTGCGGATGTAGGATCGGCTTCTTTTTGTCGGGAGTCTTTTTAAGCTGAATGAATAATGCATTATTGGCGTTGCGCGTGGAAAAAAAAATTGAAAACGCGTCGATAACGAAAATTTATGACACAGGTGTTTAATTTATATTTTTTGAAATTTTCTTTTATATGGGCATTAAATTTTATTGCACTTGTTGCGAGAAATTCATTGCATTAAAAAAAAAGCAATCGGCTTTTTATACGAAACATTTGTTCGGCAATAAAATGTGAGGTATTTTAGAATGAATTTATGAGTTTTGAAAGAGATTTTATTAAGAGTTTATTTCAAATTGCAAAGTTTTATTTTTCATTGACATTAGAGACATTTTTGCTTGTTTATGAAGATAACGATTTGCGAGGAATTCATTTCGCAAACTAAGTTGTAAATGAATCATCAACAAGATCAACTGTCTCGAAATGTTTGTCTCGGTAAAACGATATTTGTAATTACATTACAGTTTTTCACGTAGGTAGAAAAAGATGTAAACATTCCCGACTGCTATCTTGTTTCTTATATAGACCTACACCTATCATTCTGTTTTACTTTACTTAAAATTATATGCTGTACGTGTGTCTATTAATTAAATAAAAATTTATATTTATTCTACATATACAAAACCAATTTCAAAATACTATTATTTCAGTTTATATTCGGTATACCCTGTAAATTAACTCGTTTTGTTTAACTTACCCCCGTGATAATAATTCTTATTACAACATCATCTAATTTCATTTCTCTGAAAAACAATCATCATTTTTCGTTAATAAACGTTTTTCACTTTCAGCATCTCCATTACAGAACATTATAACAATAAGTCAAATACAACACTAAACACACGTAATTCTCCCAAAACAACCCTTAACAAAATACACCATACCAATAACTTCGAATTACAGAAAAAAATTTCGTAACCAGTCGCGCAGCAAAGAGCGCGCGCAAAGCAATGAAAATAACGAGCACTCATAAGCCGCTATTACGGCGCG
>UELX01004071.1:0-19838 GCA_900480035.1 Eupelmus urozonus
TCGCTTCGCTCGTGCAGTAAACTCACCCGCGGGAATAATCCTCGACTTTATTCCCTTGGTGCATAATGTACTATTATTCCTTCCTGGCAGGGAATAAAGTAAATTAGAGGGAAAACTGTTTTATAGGGAATCAAATGCTATTTTTGACCCTCTTTTTGGGCCAATAAAGTGGTCTTTAAAGATGGGTCGGGAATAAATTTTATTTAAAAACTTAATAATGTATAGGTTAATTTTTTGTTAAATACATATTTTGAACAAGATTCAATTTTTTTTTTATCGCAGTTCTTATCTTTATTTTATTTTTTTATTCAATGTATATTCTATTTGATTAAGCTTTATGAAAGTTCGACTAACTGGGGGTTCATTATAATTACTTCTATTCTACTCAAACCATCACCTCAAACGAGTGACGTATTCAATCTAGTTTTGTCAATAAGCTAATCATTGTATAAACATTTCCATTCAACTACAAAAATACACAAAATTCCACCTTTACAACATCCATCCACCAAACAACCCTCAAAGAACCACCCTGCTAAAACGCACAACCGCTACTAGGCTAAGACCTTAAGAGCACGACGAAAAAAAAAAGAAAAAAAAATCGAAACCTCAGAGGCTTGCGCGCTTGCAGTCTCGGTCGCGTGCGATAATTACCAGGCGCGCCGGGTGAAAGTCTCAGTGCCACCCTCTCTCTCTTTTCTCCCTCTCAGCGGGCCGCGCGCGCTCAGTTCTCCCGGCTTCTCATTTTCCCGACGCATTTACGTTTCGTTTAACGGCTCAACTTTTCTCCGAGGCTTTTCCCCGTCGGCGCGCTCGCTCGCTGCACTTTCTCCGCTCTCCTTTTCTTCCTCCTCCAGCGCCGACGTCTTTTACTTTTGTTTCGCGGGGAGTTCCTTAACTCGGCTAAAAGATGATTAATTGGATCAGTGGTGAATTGGATTTTCCTACGGCAACGACTGCTACCTCTCCCCGTCTCTCGCTCTCGCTCGCTCTCTTCGTATATATACATCCTTTTTCTTTGTTGTCGCTGGAGCAATGAGGACCGATCGCTCTGATCGCTTTAATTAAGCGCTTTATCGACTAGCGCGCTCATTTCCAATTACGAGCACGGCTTTTTAAGCGCCTTCCTCTAATTTTCGCCAACACTTCACTTTTGCTTTTTCCGACTGGGGATTTCGAAAACGAATTTCGAGTTTGACGGGAAGGATTTTTGGATTGTTGATTGCGGTCTTGTTTATTTCGCATCAATTATGTTTGTTGTTTGGAAAATTAACCTAAAATATTAAACGTACATTTTACACTTTGCAGTAAAAATCTAAATAAATAACAACAAAGCAATAAAAATGTTTCCATTGTTCATTTTATTTACAATTTTAATTTTCACAATAACAAAATAATCCAAAACAGCCTCGCAATCCCCATCCCGCTCGCTCGAAAATTGCCACGGCTCCTCTCCAGCATCTAAAAGCCCCCACGCGCCCCTCCGCCAGCCGCCTTCCGAGTGGGGGTGTCTCCGTCGACGTCGTCGTCGAGTCTAATCTCCTTTCAGAGAGCGGCATTGATATGCGCGCCTTTGACGAGATACGCGCGAGCGCGCTCCTGCGCTGCCTACGGCTCCTCGTAATCCCGCGCAAGTTGGATTGCCTAGCCGCAGGAGCCCCTTTTGCGGCCCAGTTAACATATAGCTCAGCTCTGGGCCTTTGAAATAGCGGGGACCGTCGCGCGCGTTAGTGTACAGCAGACGACGCCCGATCGATACGGCAGATGCCTACGCGCATGCCTCGCGCGCGCCCCAAGCGAGCGAGCTGAGCGCGGGGGCTTCCGGGGGGCGCGGACAGAGGACGCTACTGGATGCTTCTTCCGTTTGTGAGAGGGTGGTTTTTTTCGCGAGGGGGTGAGAGAGATGCGTGTGCCGCGAGCTGGCTTTGTCGAGGCTCTTGGCGGGCTGGAGAGTTTTTTTGTTGAGAGGGATGTTTTATGAAGGTGGGGTGGGCATGGGGAATTTGTTGGGTTGGGTTGAGGTTTAAGTTAATAAAAGATGGTTGATGGTTTACTAAATGTTTATGTTTATCTGATTTTTATTTTTAGTAAAGGGTTTGATAAATATGTAGAAGGGAATAAAATCAAAAAAATTTTTATTTTTTTTTTTATTCTAAAGTATTTTTTTGAACAAAAAATAACTAAAATAATAAAGTTGCACAATCTTTGGTGTTATTTCTACATTTAAAATCTTCCGTTTCTAAAACAAATATATAAAATATAATACTTTGCTGATATTTGATCAAATAAATATGTTTTCATGAATTCCTGTATTAAATTACGTCTTTGTTACAAGTCGAATCTAAAGTAATATCTTCTTAAAATATTTTTTTATATTCGAAGCTCATCATATCAATTTTAAGATAGATAAAACGTAAATTATTAATTATTCTTTTAAGTTTTCTGAATCCATTAGTTGTCAGAGTTTTTGTCATTTAACATAGTAATTATTAGTTGAATAATTATGAATTAATCGAATGCAAAATTTAAAACAAGTTATAGTTTCGCTTTCGTGTACTTTTTGCAAAGAATATTTATACCCAATTGTTGATGGTAAGTGACCATACTTCTACAACATGTTTATACAAAGAAGATATTTCATGTGTTTAACACCTCTTACTTTGTGTTTGCTCTCTTCTATAAGATTTCAATAGTATAAAAATTGTGTAGTATTAAAATCTTACACATGGCAAAACGAATTTTTGTTATGAAATTTATAATTTATTCGTAATACTGTTTTCAATATTCCCAATGGACTTTAGATAACAGTACATATTATAATATTATGAACCATAAAATAAAAATTAAACATCAATTTCTAATAGTACAGTCATATTGATACTTGAAGATAGTAATTAAATTGCGCAGAATATCAAGCGGAATAAGTGTACAAAAATCAGTTAGTACAAAATTTCAAAGTGATTGTGAAATACCAGCACCTTTTGATGTAACTGATAGCGTCATGGATAAGGCGAACAAAAACTTTTTTTAGAGGCTATCAATGATATGCAAACAGAATTATTCTTGCAATGCTGCCCAGATAACGACATACGTTTGTGAAATATAATGCAATTAAGATACTACGCATTTTCAGGCAAATTAACATGATTATAATTCGCTAAAACTAACGTCAAACGATTTTTTAATCAGGCCAATAAAAATAGAGCTTATAGTTTGAGTTAGAGACGACGAAACAGTAAGTGAATGTGAGTAATGTATGACAATGAAAGAATTATCGTCATAATGCTAATATTATTTTAAAAATCTAAATCGTAACCCGCAGTTTATCGCATTGCTAACTAAAACAGCTGTAACGTGATGTTGACAATTCCTTAAAACAATATCACGTATTTTTCTGATATAATATAATTCATTCAAGAAATTTCTTTTAATAACACGATGTTTTTTTTTTCTTTTTTTAATAGGAAATGCGTTTTGAATTTTGAATAACTGATGTGAAAAATCATTACAAATCAAAAGTAAAAGATATCTCCTTTTATGAAAGGGAGTCATTTTGAAATTCAAAAGACAAATTTAATTTTGTCAAAACAAAAACTGTATTCCTGAAAATATATGTGTTCATTTAATTGCCGTTTTTAACATCGCTTTTATTTTTATTTATGTAACACTTTACTTCACTTATATACAAAAGCAGTTTACGCTTTTGAGAGCCTTTCATATTTACGGAAATTAATTTGTATGGATTAAAATTCATCGCCAGCGATTTCTTAATGCATAAAAGCAATGTTTTTGAGAAAATCTTTTCAAAATATCACATTAAATTTCATATCAGAATTTTTCAGAACAAATTGGGTTTAATGTACAAAGTATTACATACGCTTAAATTTTTTGTAAAATTATTTTTCTTTTCATGTTTAACTTCCTATTTATCAAGAGATATTTAACGAGTAATTTATTACTTCAAGTGCTGATAAAGATTTGGACTTAATTTTAGTATCGAAAAAACACCAATATCTATAACATTTCTAACAATATAGTGTACTAAGAAAGACATTGTGATAAAAATACTGTTTCCTCATGCAAACGTAAGAACTTTGTACAAATATGGACTAATTAGAGTGTCACGCATTTGGGAAGCGGATTTTAATGAAACTTTAAGAGTTAATTTCTGACGACTAAAAATAAATCCTAGTTTGTTGCTGAATCCCACAAGGTTTTATACAATATTTCATTGTTTTACATAAGCCATTTCTACGAATAAGACTTATTGTTTTAAGTATATGGAATAAAACTTTTTTAATAAAAAGTAAAAATATAAATCCAGCTTTTATTTGATCTTTTATTTCGACGTGTTCAAAAATGCAACTCTGATTAATGGTTGTAATCAAATAAAAATGATAAATAATAAATGAATAATTTGTTATTAAAAAAAATTTTGTGAACTTTTATGTGTTACTTTACACTGTCTTTGATGGCTCATATTTTTAATTTTGAACGCAGAAATAAAAATATCTAATTAGACTAGCTAATTTATTTTTATTTTATTTTTTTTATTTTTTTTTAGAAAAATTTTGTAACAAAATTATGCAAATTAATGAACATTAACACACTAAATCCGTTTCCCAAATATATCAAACCCTTTTAATAAAACGTTACAGTAAAACTAGAAAAATCGCAGGCCCCTACAACTAGGCAATCCTCCAGTCATAGTCGTAGAATAGGTCATGGCTCCCCATGAACCCTTGATCGGTCAGGTCGCTCCCTTCAACTATACATCACCCTTAGTATCTATATTCAAAATCAATCTTCTCATCTCCCAATAACGAGCGATTTATAACAAAACATGGTAAAAACATAAAAATCGTAGAAATAAATCAATCAATCGAATAAATAAATCTTAAACTAAAAAGTGACCAAACCAACCAAATAATAATCCTCCGTCTCCAACTCAATAAAAATCCCTCCCAAAAAATTCGTCGTATAGCCAGCTCAGCCGAGCAAAAGAGCTTTCCAGCTCCGGCGCAGCTCGCCGAGGCTAAAAAGGCCCACGTGCGGCGCAGCAGCTCTGTTCAAACAGGCGGGCTCCTCGATGACGAGGCGCGGGCGCGCGCGCGCGCTCGGCAAAGAAGAAGAAAAAGAAAAATAAAAAAGAGAGGGACGAGAGCATACAGCAACGGATGCGCGCAACGAAGAGAGAAGGAGCGCTCACATTTTACGGCTCGCGCTTTGCCGGTCCAGTTTTTATCGTAATTGCCCGCCGCCCGCGTTTTACGTAAGGCTGTTTGCGCATGTGCGTTATCATGAAATACGGCGCTATTTGTACAATTGTTTGCTCGTGACCGCAACGGCGCGCTCGGCTCTTTCTCGCCGACGCCTCGGCCTAATGAGGTGGAAAAAAAATTCCGGCCTCTCCCCCTCATCGTCCGCTCTTATATTTCGGCCTTTTCTTACACGCGTCCCGTCTGCTTACCACGTGTGCTTATAGTCCGCGGGTCCAAGTTTCGAGGAGAGTGTATAGGAGAGAGCTGAGGGGGATCGTTAGTAGGAGGAGCGAGATACCGCGGTTATCGCCGCAGAGCTGCTCGCGCACCGAGTTTCGTAAGACGCGACGCGAAATCGTGACAGGCGTAGATTCCAGCTGCTGCTGCTCGCTTTGAAAAAAAATCCGCCGAGAGCTCGAGAGGAGGTCTATTTACTAACTCCGTCAGGCGCTTTTACTGCGCGAGGTGAGGCGAGGAATGAGGGGGGTGATGGTTACGTAGACACTGGCTGGAGGAAGAGTCGGAGCTATTGTTGATTGTAGTTTCGCGCTGGTTTTTAATTGTTTTGAGAGAGGAATTGAATTGGGATGTGGCTGGGTTAGCGTTGAAATGTACATGTTTTCCTTATGATTAGTACGGATTTACGAAAGAATGAATTGCTTTTTTTCAGATTTTATACTGTAATATAATAGTTATTTTATGGTCTTCCAAGTTCAGATTAAGGTAATGCAAAAGCTTCCTTGTTATTGTGTATACAAAGATCCACCTTCTTTTACATTTAAGTTTCAATTTTCGAAAAATTTCCTAGCCGAGGAGTAGTTTCAATAAAGTACACAAGGCAATATTGTCTATTTTAGAAAAAAATTTTTTTGCATTTTCTATAACGGAGGGCTTAACATCGCTTTAAAAGTATTGAATTCACCAAATTCTTAAAATTCGTTGATGTTCATTAATTAAAAATAATATTTGATCATGTTGCTTTGTGAGTGATTTAATTTTTAATCAGGTCATTTACACAATTAAGCTAATTGCAGAAAATTAACAACTGCATTTTTCAGTATCTTATTATTTTTTCTGAGAAAAAGTAATTTTTCTTACCACTAAATAATCACATTATTTAATCTTTTAAAACATATACCTGTTATTAAAAATGTAATTATGTCAGTAGCTTTATAATATAGAAAAACTTATTAATATTTGTAACATTGATAAACAAGTAAATGAATTATTAACAAGAATCAGAGCAATAAAATAGAATTACAACCTACTTTCTCTTCTCCACTACAACACCACAAAGTCCCATTCACAAACCCAAGATTACGCCTAATCAATTCACCACGTCCGAAAATCGCACTACACTCGCCCTCCACCCAACCGCATCCCAACAATAAAAAAAAAAAAATCCGCGTGAAATCCTAAACAAACAAGCCAGCCCACAGTCGAATCCTTTCCAAAGAATAAACCCACCGTCCACATTCACAGTATCATAGCGTGCCGGCTAATCGCATCCCCATAGCCATCCCCCTTAAAAAAAAAATTTCGTCCAAGCAATTTACAGTTTTTGAGGAAGCTCGCTGGCCGCACCAATGAATAATCGCTGCCCCAGGCTCTCTCTCTCTCTAATCCAGCCTCGCGCGCTACCCTTAAAACTACCGTGCGCCCGGGGACACTTTGTGCACGCGAGGAAAACAGGATCGGGCCGAGCGCGTGTGTGTATGCGTATAATAGATGGCCGGATGACCCAGAAAAAGCCTGAAAGATGAGCCGGCGGCGGGATGGAAAAAACCGTTTTCCGCCACCGCGCCGCACCTTTGCGCGCACGGAAGCAGTGCAGGCTCGATCTTTTTATTAGATTTTTTTTTTTTTCTTCAAGGTCCAATATCCGTGCGCGTTTGCGCGGACGAATCGCTGCCGAGGATCGTTTACAAGGCGATCGTTTACGCCCCTGCTGCCTCTTTGAGCTATTGGTTTTTTTTGGGGGGTGGTGATTGGATCTTTTGCTGGATAATTGTGGCAGTGTCCTTGGCAGTTTTGGGATGCGTGCGGGAGGAAATTTGTAGATTTGAATGGTTGTTACGGTTTGTGATGAATTGTAAGTGTTGTTGGATTATTTTTCAAGTAGAATTTTTGTGATAACTATTCAGAGAAAAAAAATTATTTTAATTGGAAGGCTTTATTAAACTTTTCATTGATACAATCAAAATTTTTTTCATTCAACAAATTTTTAATTAAATCAATTAAACTTTTATTGGTTTAACACAAAATTAAAATTAGAATCTAAAATTATCTAAAATATTGATTATTCCTGTAAAATATTCAGGCAGGTGATTAAACGAATAAGTAAAATCAGTCTTTTTGATGGAAATGAACTTCGTTAATATCTAATGTAGTGGCTTTTCTACTTTACATAATTTGATAGTTCTTAAACTTCTTTTGAAAATATTAGAATAAAAAATTAATTTTTGCAAAAAAAAGAATTGTTTTGATAAAAATGCAAAAGTTATTTAATTTTAATATGAAAAGTTATGATATAACATTTAAATAGCTTTAAACAAAAAATTATCAAATAGAAAGTTCATTTTATATATTCAAAACGGTGTTTGGAATTTTTTTTTTTAATATTACGTACTTTGAAAAGGATCTAAAAACATTTTGATTAATATAACTTCTTAGTTTAGTTTCATAATTATTACACATTAGGTTATAAAATTTATGCTACACTTTAGAAACCGAGCTTCTAAAATAAGCACACGAAATTTAATAGTTTCAGAAAGAATACTATATTTTTTATAAAATAATGACTTATATTCTTATTGTTTTATTCAATTTTTTATGAAATTTAAGTACAGTAAAATTTTAGTCGTTACACAATACATGTATCTCTTTTTCTGTTAATACTCAGTAAAAATTCCTTATATTTAAATGAATATTAAAGCTCATATTACAGTGAATTTATAAATAAGTAAACTGTAAAAGTGTAAGTGTAAAGTTACCTATTACAGGATGTGGAGCTATTGAATAATATGGATATGCTTTTATTTTTACAATGTAATACTTTACATAAAAATTTTTAAGCTTTATTTTTTCTTTTTTTAGTTATTAGAGCAAATAAAAATGTCAACTGGGACTTTAATCAATTTTACTGTATATCCCGGTATATAAAAAATTACACTAAAAAAATTATAAAAATCGAGAGTTTTAAAATCACTGTTTTTAATTTAAAAAAAATGCGTTCCAATTATTTTTCATTTCTTCATAAACTGCCCATAACAAATAAATATGCTTAATTAGAAAACCTATATATCTCTAACTGTAAGGGAACTCTCGAATAAACTATCCGCAATACACATTTTCCTTTTATTACAAAACTCGCCGTAAAAATGTATCAAAATACTAAACTGCATTCACCCTTTTGAATTCATGGACTTTCCGTACTCGAGTAAAGCTCGGATTTCAAGCGCGCGCAACCCGTCGATCTCATAAAAAGAAAATCGCTCCTCACCCTCAAAACCTAAGAAATCTTTCTCCTCTCCTTTTTTTTCCACATCCTCTCTTTCTTAAAACTAGCCACGAGTGAGTTTTTCTCAGAACGCAACTCCACGACAAGTCCGCGTCTATAAAAAGGGTGAAGAGGCCAGGGCCTTGGAAAAAATAGGAGGATCTAAGCCGCGCGCATCCGCGATCTCAAAAAAAAACCCCGGTCCATCCCTCTCTGGACGTCCATGGGAATAAAAAAATGCGTGCGCCTTTATTCACTTGTACCTACTTGTACACATATAAAACGGGGGATCGAATCGCGTATATAAATCGAGGGCACCGATGCACACACACACACACACACATCAGCGAAGATGCACACACGCTAGAGAGAGGGCTAAGCTAAGCAGGTCAACTCTCGGTTTCTCTTCTCTCTCAAAATCCCGCGCGTGCACGTATATATATAGGTCCGCAGGTCCTTTCGAGTTTATTCGGCCACGAATGCACAGAAGAATAGTCCCGAATCCTTTTTTTCCACGCGCGGGGCCAGCTGCGAAAAGCCCGTGCATGCGCGTAAAAAAAAAAATAGAAAGGTCCGACCCCAGAGGGGACAAATCTTTTTTCTCGATCCACGTAGAGGAGAGATCTCGGCGAGAGATGCCGATCGTCATTTTTTACGAACCCTTTTTGTCGGGCCCTTCCTTCTTTTTGCGCAACGCGCGCATCGCTCTAGGATAGAGGAGAAAGAGAGAGAGAGATAGGTAAGAGAAGGGGACCAAAGTCTCGGACTTATATACGTGCCTATGCTCTCTCCCTCTCACGTGTGAAGCTACGTAGAGGCTATATATATAGAGAGAGAGATCGTGATGTGTGACCCGATCGCTGGCGGGGAGAGGACGCTTAATAGAGGGAGAGAAAGGCGAAGAGCGATAAGTCGTCGTCGTCGTCGTCGACGTCGTCGATTCTACTTTGGCTCTCTCTCTCTCTCTCTCTCTCGCTCGATGCTACATACAGCTCTTTCTCCGACAGAGAGAGAACAAAGCTCGATGCGCGCTCCCTAATGCCCCCCGTGCCCTTTCTCTCTCTCTCTCTCTCTTGCTTGCAGTCTCTCTCTCCCGCCTCTATGTATCTCTCCCTCGATGTGTGTATGTTAGAGGAGAGGCTAGTGAATGTCCTGAGCCAAAGAGCAAAGACTATTTTCTATTTCGGGGCACGCTGCTGCAGACGCCGCTGCTGAATCGAGCAGGACTCGAGGTTAAATGGCCTTTCGGCTGGGTTTAAGGGAGAGAGAAAGGGTAATGGTTTTGGGCTACTTTTTTTTTTGCTTCATTAGTTTATTGCTTTTGGAATTGTGTTTTCATTTTTCAATTTTATCGTGGCTTGTAGAAATTTATTTTGAGAATTATTTTACAAATCAGCCGCTCCTTGTACATGGGAGATTAATTAGACTCTTTCCATTATGTAATCTGGCTGTTGGAAAAAAACGCGCTGAGGCGAGATTATTTGCTAATCGAATATTCCTGTTGCAATGATACTAATTTTTAAAGGTTGGATATATTTCGTTAATTGTAATTTATTCATCGACGCTCGAACCACACCTAAAAACATAAATATAATTTTGCAAGCTAATTTTCGTTAAGCAATTTTTCGAGACTCTGCCATTAACAGCCTCTAATATTGCAGCAGCATTGCAGTTAATTTTCGGCAACACTTTACCAACCCAAAAAACTCGACCTCTCTCCACAAAACCTCTCACTTAACGTACAAAACGCTCAATTACATCCATAAACAAGCCCGTATCCTGGCCAGTCAAACGAACCCGAAAAAAACCCTCCCCACAACCGTCCAGCGTCCACGTCTCAATTCCACCCAAAAAAAGGGGTTGGCCACTCTCCGTCACAATACCAAGCCCGTAAAAATCCCCGGCTCTCTCGCAGGTACATGATCAGCCCGGGCAATTAGCTAATGGACGCAGCGATTAGCATAATCGCCGAGACAGCAGACCCTCGTCCAGCCAATCCACACTTCGAAACTCCGTTTCTCTCTACATACATATCCACCTGGCCGAAAGGGGGCTGAGGATCGAACAGGTGAAGCGGCGCAGAGCGCAAGCTTTAAGGGAGAGCGCGAGGGATATCGTGACTGCTGGTCAGTTTGTTCGATAGTCGGTGCCAGGCGGCACGGGGCTGGCTGCCAGGGGCCTTGGTACCGGCGTGTACCAAGCCGGGAAAGGCCACCGGTCAATACAGCAGCACCCACACGAGAATACGGATCACGCATCGGGCGACGGGGGTGGGTAGAGAGAAAAAAAGCGGGGGTGGCTAGCCAGCGTAGCCTTAGAGGGTTAACGAGATTGTCACGGCTAGATGGGAAAATTCGTGCATGGCACTAGCTTTCACCGGGCCGAGCTAGGGCTTTTTTAACGATTAGCCTGCGGCCGAGCGAGCTTATCGGGACGGCGCGGCCAGCTCCGCGGCCTGCTGCTGGGGTAATTTTCGGAGTGCAGGCGAGGAGCTGATTGCCTGGCGCTGGGCTGTTTGCTTCAAGGACGGGCTATATTTGCGGGTGAGTATTTTGTTTTATGGCCGGTTGGGTAAGACTTGGATGATTTGTGGGTGCTTCTTTTTTTCGAGCGTTTGATTGGTGGATTCGGAATTTTGGCAAGGATTCGGGCTATTAAGATGATACTTTTAAAGTCTATATACTTTTGTTATCGATAATTACAGGTGTTTATTTTTTGGTACGCAATTTGAACTTTTGATAAATAAATATATTTGGTAAATTATGGTTTAATAAGTAATTATAATGTACATTGAACGAAGGAAATGTCTGTTAAAATACTTTTGAAATTCTCCAATAGGATGAACTAAAACATCGAAATTGTTCAATAATGTTTCGTAATTCCAAAAAGATCTGAAAGATATTTGCTTTGGCCAGTGTACCAGAAAATTCTTTTGTTTGAACTAAAAATTTATTGAGAAAATTGCTTTCTTGTATTATTGTCTGAAAATACCAATCAGGTTTCCATGTTATAACCTAAGACTATAAAAAATTTTTCTTTATAAATTAATTAATGAATCGATATAAAAAGAAAATAACAAACAAAAATCTAAACTAAACTATGAATCTAAAATCTTTAATTTAATAGGATTATACTGATAGTAACCAATAAATTTCAGCGATAAAAAGTTCACAAAGGGAAAAGGTACCCCATACAACAAACAACACAACATTAAAAACACTCATAAAAGCAATTAAAACGCCAGCACTATTATTAGCCTAGCCGGAAAGAGCCATATTTTTCTCGCCGAATAATTCCACCCTGAAAATACTCTCTTTCTATTTCCGACCTCCTGTTTATCAGCATCGATTTTACTTTTTGGTCATTCGTATATAGCTCAACTCTCGAGTCCCTCCACGCGCGCGTGTCGCTGCAGCGCGCGGGAAGAAGATTTAAAGCCCCAGAGCGCATAGTCTTCGGAGGAAAAAGAAGTTGCCTCCTCTGCCCAGTCGGCGGAGGGCGCCGAATTTATACTTTTCAGTCGTCGTGTATGCGTGCGATGGCGAGCCACGAGCCGACTGTCGCGTTGGGATGCGAGATGTAAATTTTTTCCTTCGGTTTGGGAGAGCGGTGGTGGTGGGCTATTTTCGGCGGGATTTAGTGAAACTTGGATTTTTTGAATGTCAAATGCTGCGGGTGTCTGGGGGATCGGTGTGGACTGGTTTTTACGTGGAGGAGGAGTGTTGGAGTTTAATTTTTGGAGATGAATTTTTAATATTTTATGGGGATGAAAATATTATTTTATATTTTTATGTATTGCAGTTTATATTGAAATAGATCGTAGGTAGATTGTATGAAAAATAAAATAAAATTGGTGTCCGAATGGCCAAGATTTTAATAAATATTTTATCGGAAATTGTTAATTTTTTACAATATGTTATATCACAGATTTTGTTACAAGCTTTAGGGAAAATAAAAGCTATTCAAAGAATTATTACCTTTTCTAAACTGGTAAAAGATTCGTTAAATAATTACAAAAAATTATGATTGTATTAAAAATAAATCTTAATAATATTAATTATCAAAATATTAACAAAAACTCTTCAAAAACTCCCAAAAATTCCTATTCCAAACGCCACACCTCTCACAATTTTTCCTCTCCCCATCCACCTAAAACCGTTAAACTCACGCGGCGTCCAAACTCAAAAAAGAGGCCACTGCCCTCCCGAACTTTAATCACAGGATCGACCAGACTCTCTCTCACACACACCCACACTCTCCTCTTCCGAAACAAAAATAGTCTCTCTTGACTCTCCACGGAGGGGTCCTGGCGCGTCCGCCGCATCAACCCCTGCAACGGATGTGCAGCGCGCTTCCCGGGCTATTTTAACCTCCGGCGCGATCGCGCTTATTTACAGCGCGCGGCCGGCCAAGATGACACCGGGGAAGAGACATTCTTTTTCTCTCGCCGCGTGCTTCTTTCCACCCGGCCTCTCGGTTAATTGTATGGCGAAAAAAAAAAACGAGTGCGCGAGCGTAATGTAAAACATCTGGAATCTGGGAATTCGGACGAGGAAAAGTCCGTGAGAACGCGCCGGAGCTGTGAAACTCCCTCGCCTGCTTTTCAAAGGCCCGGGCTCGCTCTCTAATGCAGCTATCCTGCGCGGCTCGTTATAAAAAAAAAAAGAGAGGCGAAAAAAGTCGGCCAGATTGTGCGCGACGATCTTTTCGCAGCGGACCTCCTCTGTGTGCGATCCTACTGCAGGAATTTCCGATGAGAATCGGAATTCTCGCGTGAGAATCGCGAAAAAAACTCACTAGCAGCGTTTTTTTAATCCTGCGAGGACTGAAAAAAGCAACTAAGTGACCGGACACCTAGACTACGTAACTTTAAGGGGGGGCCGAGGGGGGATTATCGACCCGCGCTGTCCGAGTACGTATACATAGGGAGATGATGCAGCGAGCGCGTGGACCTCTATTGTATAGTCGCATATCGGGCCCCTCGCTCCTGTCCAGTCTCTGCCCCGTCATTTGAATACACACGCGCTATGCACGCGCTTGCTGGCTACGCTTTCTTCTCATTCTTTTTTTCTCTCCCCCATTATGCGCAAATTGTATTATTTTTACCCCAAATGTATTTTTCGCCGGAGAGGTCAACAGGTCAGCGCGTGACCAGAAGTCAGCGCTGCCCCCTAGGCGAGATATATACATATGAGTTTGTCGCCCTTTTTATAGGGCACGCGCGTGCGAAGAGCTTTGTGCGTCTGATATATTATGCGTTGAGGAGAGAACTGGTCAGCCTGGAATCATATGCATTTCGAGGGGGGCCGATGGGATATCGCATGAAATTGCGCGTATGGACATCTGCGATTGAGAGAGAGAGTGTGTGGATGTATGCATGTTTTGGACGTAACGATTTTGTAGGCGAGCTGCGATGCTTTGGCACCTATTTTACGCGTTGTAAGAGTAAAATATGGATGGCTGCTGCTATTGTTCTGGGGATTGGAAGAATTATTTATGATAAAGAAAGTGTTTTATAGGGAAATTATTGTTTGCAACATAAGTAAATGAAATATAAATATAAAACTGAATATTATTTTATAATTTTTTATTCTACTCAATGAGGAAAATTGTAGGAATATCAAAATTTTAATACATAATAATAAATTTGCTAATTGTACAGTGAAAATTCAGTTTCAATTTTAATACAAAATAAGTATTTAAATTTAAACGAGAAAAGTTGAATACTCAAGTATTATCTAATACATTTAATCCAGAAAAATTGTTTTTAAAATGATTATACAAAAATTTTGTATATTTTAATTCAAGCGTGGAATTAAACACAATTTTACGGAAAATAAATATAATTTATAAGAAATACTTGTGTTTTAATTTTACAAAATGTTTGTATTTTTTTACACTCAATTGTGTATTGTGCATCAATTTATACAAAACACACAATTCCAAACAGTATACATTTCAAAACCATTCCTTAATAATAAAATATGATACAGCTCGTTACTCCATCCTTCATTGTCCCGAAAGTTTACCGTTTTTTCAACCCCTGCCATTCAAGCTCACCGGCATAATAATTTCTCGCGTGATTTTAAAACCGTAAATTTTTTACCACCAACAGCATCACCGCACCACCAGTTCTCTCTCCGCATTTTTTCCACCTTATCTCGGCCGCTTGCGCCAAATTTTTTGCGCACTCAAAAATTTCGCGCGCCCCTCAGGATCGTATCTACTTTTTCGAGTGCTTTTTGCGGCCGGAAAAACACGAAGCGTCCGATCTATCTCTCACAAGGTGGCGGCCTACTCTGAGGCCGGCGATCGGTTACGATTTCACGCCGATTACAATAAAACAGGCCGGGAACGAGGCGAAAAAGGGGCTTTGTGCATAAAAAATACACAAAAGAATAGAAGGGGACAGTTTTGAAAAAGCGGGCAAAAAAGCAGGCCGTCTCGCTGCTTAAATAAGTATATAATCATTCGGTCGTAAGAGACGCACCAACCCTTTGCCGATCCATCCTCTTGCACACCAGTTTTTCATGCCAAAATCCGATACTCGCCGCTTTTTTTCCCCTCCACTTTTTGCCAGCCTCGCTCGTATCTCGGCTAACGGATAAAATCTAAATTAACTGAATTAAGGGCCCGTCAGGCCTCTACCCCCGGAGTCTCTCTTTGCGCTCGGATTTATAAGCGAGTCCGCGTTTTTTTGCGCGTTAGCTCAACCCTTTGCACCCCGCGGTGGTGACCCCGTTTTCTTCGCTCTTTTTTTTTTTTCACCTACCGCTGAATCTTCTTTTTGCGCGCACTTTCGTGTTTACCCCGAGCTCGACCTTCTTCCTCTGCGCTTTTTTCCAAGCTTCCTCGCTTCTTTTTTTTTTTAGTGAGGATGTTTTTCTGGCTGTCGGTTTGAAAAACATTGTTTCGAAACGAGCGCGCGCGCGCGCGCGAATCGTTGAAAGGTCGATTTACGGTTATGAAATTACTCGCGCGAAATTCGGTGTGTCGTTGGAAACGCAGCTGAGATTTATGGATGCGAGGCGAGGCTGAAAAAGCGATAAATGAAGCTTTTTTGCGCGTGTAATCTGTGACGTTGGAGCGACAAAGGGCCGGCTTAATGACTAATGATTTATTGTTGGGATTTTCTGAGTTGGTTTAATTTTATTAATAATATAGGAAATCGCTTTGATTACTGTATGTTACGGTTTATCTATTTAATATTTGATTTACTTTTGATTTAATTATTATATTCGACTTATTTTAAGAAACAATAAGTAGTACACGACAAAAAATGACTACCGACTTCCAAGAAAAATTGTCGGCCTTGAATCCTCTTAACAGTTATGACAAAAGCAGCATTAATACCCAAGGCTCCTTTATTCCACAAAACACTAACATCATTTCCAATATCACGCAATCGAGCCGACTTTGTCAGCGCGCCAACATTAGCGTAATTGTTTTCATTTGTTTGGCTTTACTTGCCACTCAAACGATCCTTTTTTTACCCAAAAAACTACCAGGGGGGCGTGGGTCACCATAGTTTTTTTCTCTCCTCTCTCTATTCTCGCAAACGCATGACTAGAGAAAATCACTCGGCAAAGGAAGCATCAATAAGTCACGTCTCACCCTCGTGAATCTCGCTACTAGTAAAATTTTTTTGTCCACCGAATATTTACCATCCCGCTCGCTGTTTGTCCTCCCGATTTCAGGAAAACTCTATAGCTACACGCATTTATAGGCAAATGCGTAATAGCCCCATGCATATAGATATCCGAAGCACCCTACTTTTTTGACCGTTTGACCATATGCGCGCCAGTCCGTATATGCAAACGCGATCGATTTTCTCCCGATCGCTAGACACAAAAGACAAGGAAAAAGAGCGCGCAAAATACGTGAGCTATAGTATGAATGGGAGCTCATTGGCCTCGCTCGAATTACGCCAGCGCGCGAAGTAAGTAATGACGCGACACGCGCGCACACGCAAGAGCTATATAAGCTGTAAGCCGGCCCCCACTGGGACAGACGCGCGCGCGCGAGAGCTGGCCAAAAATTGCCTGCCTTCGGGATTTTCGATGCGATGCTGTGTACAATGAGATGGGGATGTGTGTACGTGGAGCGGTCTGGCTGTATGCGGATGGGATGATGCGGGGAGAGAAAAAGAGAGCGCGCGCGACAATTAATTTAATAGAGGTGATGTGCGATGCGGCCCTTGGTTACGAGGATGATGCTTGTTGCGGGATGGAGTGATTTTCTGGGTTAGATTTTTGGTGGTGGATTTTTCGTTGGTTGGACGATTGGGTGGCGATGATGAAAGTTAATGTTTTGTTATAATAGAAGGTTTAGTTGGGGTTGTTAAAAAGAATGGTTACACGGTCAAATTTAGGTTTGTATTTTTATAGACACCTTTTTTCTAGAAAATTTTTTTACTTTCCGGGGTTTTCAGAAAGTAGGTTCAATACATCTACATACTGTTCTGCAATATGTACAGTATTATTTTGAGCACTATTGAATTGCTGTATTTCAATTTTTATTTACATTATAACTTTTATTAGTGCCTTTATAAAAGTCCAATAACTAGAATATCTGCTAAATAATAATAAAAAATTTACTTAAAAATTAGGTTAATTGTATGGCCTTTATTTTTAACAACTCCTAAATTGACAACTACAACCCTGATAGAAAATTGACCAAATTCTGAGCAGAATTCTTGGTCAACAAATGTTAAAATGAGACTTATCATAGAAATTCTGTTCAAAGCATTTCCAGAATTTTTAGACAAGTTTTATTTTAACATTTGTTGACCAAAAATTCTGCCCATAATATGGTCAATTTTCTAGCAGAGAATCGTTACAATCATTTTAAGAAAAAAGAAAAAATAAAAAAAAATATTTCCTTAGCAAACAAAAAGCTATTTATACTATTTCTCAATTCCACCCAGCAATAAACCAGTATTCCTCAATTTTCCTCCACAACCCAAAAACCCCTCACACTTTAATTCCAGCAAGATATCATCCCACGAAAAGAGACCTCACTGAAACTTTCTTCCCTGACAATTCGACGCGTATATGGGGCTTTGTGCGCGCATCGACGCAGTGCCTCGGCGCTCGACGAGCCGAGACCTCCGGGCGATTCAGCGGAAAAAACACATTTGTCAGGCCTGCGCCGCCGGCCCCAGCGAGCGGCGAAAATCGCGTTTCCCCGGGCCCTCGGATTAATTACTCCGCGCCGCGCGGCGCGCGCTGGTCGACTTTAATTAATCAACGCGCGCGCGCGCGCCGCCTTCACAAAGTTGCGCGCTCGCAAACGAAATGGACTTTTTACATTTTCAGCTTAAGCCCGCCCCCGCGCTTTTTTATATTATATTTCTCACTCTGCGTGAAAGCGTGATGTGGTTGGAAAAAATGTGCCAGCCCCGCGAGCTTTTCCGGATGACCTGTGGCGTTGCGAACGTTAAACTAAATTTTACTCGTAACGGTTTTTTTTGCAAACGGTTGTTTTTTGATGAATTTTTTTTAAAATGTATTTTTATTGATAATTAAGTTGACAATGAACTTCCTTCTATACTCTGAAAATCAGAAATTTCTATTTAAAACAAATTTTTACAGCTGAACCTGATATATTTAATCAATTTGTCGCGCATAAATTAAGCCCGGTATTAATAACGCCGCTACACAAAGAAAATTTATCTCCGAATCGCCTAATGCAATTAACGAGTTATTTACTCAGCCAAAAAAACCGTCCACGAACCGCTTTTTACCTATCTTTTTTCCACGCTGTCCAAGTCACCTCTAGCCTATCCAGCTCAACGATACCCCCATCTTTTTTCTCACTGCGCTTACCAAAGGGTTGCTACGCTCGCGAAGATCCACACGTCCGTATCCTAGCCTATGCTAAACAGGGGTGTGACTAAAAAAATATTAATAGCCATCCAGCCCCCGAGGACATTCGCCTCCTCTTTTTTATTCTCTCTTCAATCCGGCTCGCAGTCGAATGCATATTATAAAACGAACTGTCCCCCCTTAATACATAAGCGTGCGCGCGTTTGAAAAAAAAGGGCCCAGCGCCCCTGTGGGTAAGATACGAGAGGTGATAGCCTTTGCATCTTCGGCTGCAACCGAATTTTTCCGGCGATTTTCGCTACGGCAGCTGCCGCTCGCCACATAAAGTCTGGCTCATTAATTCGTTTTCTAAAATAAATAACGCCGAGGCGCGCCGGATGCTGGCTATTATTAGACGCGAGCGTGGAGATCGTTGCAGGAGGTGGCTTTTGCGAATGAGCATGATAATGATGCGCCTTTTTCCGGGGCGAGCGGATACGGTTGAATTAATTATTATTGAGGGCTTGATTTATATTATTGAGAGTGGCAAGAGGCGAGAATTCATTAATGGGTTGAGATGGTAATGAAGATGTTACAATTGTAGAAACTGGGTGCTTGCATGCGGATGTATGATTTGGAGCGCGGAGGATGTATTATATTGGTAATTGGTTATATGAAATTCTAATTATTACGCGTGTTCGTATGTGGGATTAATATGTAATAATTCTTGAAGCCGGATTGTGTTTTAATATGCAAGGTTAAAATAGGTATGACTTTTCAGCCCCTTTTGATTTTATTAAACTTAATTGTGTCGCACAAATTTAAATAGACTTTTGTAAAAATAATGTTACTTTAAATGTAAATTGTGCAGAATTAATCTTTATTAATTTATTATTTCAAACAAATATATTTTTGTATAAAAAATATTAAGATTAGGTATTATTGAAAAAACCGAAAAACAAAAATCTACGTGTTCATGAATTTTAGCGGCAATAAAATTTTATTGGACTATCGTAAAATTTCGTAAGCGAAATCAGCTGTACATTATAAAAATTATCTATGCTATAAAAACAGGTACGAACGTTCCCAAATGTACACAAAAGTGGAATTTAAAAAGCTGGCCTTCACACATATGAGTCAGTCAAGCGCGGGCTTATCATTATTCAAAAACGTTAACAATAGAATAATACAACGTTATCATCGGGGGTATAGCTCAGTGGTAGAGCATTCGACTGCAGATCGAGAGGTCCCCGGTTCAAACCCGGGTGCCCC
>UELX01004072.1:0-19834 GCA_900480035.1 Eupelmus urozonus
CTCACCTTGACTTGTACTGCAAATTCCACACTCGGTCTAAAAAAGCTCACTTTTAGCCCTTGGTACATAATATACTAGTACGATACTCGTGTAATAAGCAATACTTCAAGGCACGACGTTTAGCGCCCGAGCGTAGCGAGATACACGTCGTGCCGTAAAGTGCTACTTATGCCACTAGTATCGTAATGCACTATTTTACTTTTTTTTTCATTCTAGCTGTATGTAGATAAAATAAGTTTATTTCTTTTTACTTTTATTTGAAAATCATGTTTCTATACGTGATTTATATTTATTGCGGCTGCCCAATGTAATCGAAATTGTATTATTTGTTTATTAATTTGTTTACTTTTAATAACTTTTAATGCATAAAAATGATATTCGCTCATGAATATAGGCAACAAAAACTATACATAATCCATATCACTGCAAAATAGAGACAAGATAAAAACTACTTTTAATTTTATGTACACATCTGCATATGGTCCAAAAGATAACTATGAAAAATTGGATACGCACGCAAATATCTATATTTAAATGGATATATACATCGCGTTACATATAAAAGATATTAGTTTTTAAATTAAAAAATATCTCGATGAAAATATCAAAAAGTTTTATAAAAAATTTTATTACACACACTAAATGAAATAATTTAGATATTTTGCATGTATAATAATAAAATCTTACAATTATTATTCAAAATATTTTAATAAAAATCTAATTACCTAAAGATTCACGAATATAATTACTTACAAAGTGCTAATGAAATCCATTTTGATAAACTGTCTTTTTTTAACGAAGAAGAAAACTAGTCCAAACTATGTAAATATGTATATTGACTTTTAGGATTAAACATTAGTTCTCAAAAACATGTAAAAATGGAGATGATCTCCTTTGGCTCTAATCTAAAAAGAAAGTAATATATAGACACGTTAAATTTAATAATTAATTTATTCACATCCTTCTTATTTATCGAAAAATAAAATTATTAAGGCAATAAAATTATTGTCCAACCTTCATACAACATACAATTATATTTTACGAGAAATTATTTAATTTCTTTTATTTAAAACATGTTGAATAATTTATCTCTTTCGAAATGCCAAGTATTTCTAACTAAAAATAAGTAGAAACCAATCTCCCTTGAAAAGACCACTTCCTAAAAACCGAGCTGAAAAAAAATCCCATCGGAAACGTTTCCAGCGTTCTCTAGAAAATTAACAGGAGTGCAGCCGGACATTTCCGAGCGCACTCAGTAGCGTCCAGTTGTTTTTCCCGGGCGCAATTCACCCTCCGAGAACAATGGAAAAGCCGAGCGCGGAATGAAGAAGCGCCTCGCGTGCAATTTATTTGGCCTGCAATTAATTATAGGAAATAGAAAGAGAGAGAAAGAGAGAGAGGGAGAGAGAACGCTCACCGGCGCCAATTTGCTGAGACGTACACTTACCGTGTGCTGTGCGTTCGACGATCGGACCCACCAGGAACAAAGAGTTACGTGCGCGTGCAGGGAAAAGGGATTGTTGGCAAACTGAATGATTTTCCTGGCTTTTGTTGTGCTTTATGAAGATGAGAGGAGCGTATCGATGTTTTTTACGATTTCTCGGAAAAATGAGATAAAGTAAACGACGAAAGTGGATGGTTGCTGATAGCTTGATTTTCAAATACTGTCCTTTAATAAACTTTTTATTTATTTTATTTTCTCCTTGACTTTATTTTCATTTACTATACTAACAACGATACTCACTTCGACTTATTAAAAATCCATGAGCTAGCTTTATTACTGAAATAAATTGGATTTAATACCATTGATTTTGTTTACCGCTAATACTTGAAGCTCGTTTATTATAGCCATGCAAATATATGTATGCTGATGTCGTGCTCGGGACACGCTAGTATTTTGAAATAGACTTCATTTTATTTGCATAAAGAAATTTATTAAACATTTAGTTAGCTCTGCAAATTAAAATTAAAATTCAATAAAAAGCACAATCTGTAAAACTACCAAAAAAAAACTCTAGAAAACTCGATATTTACTACTACCGCTTCCACAAATAATAGTATTGAAAGTCTATTCCAAAATTTCCTTCACAACCAAATCAAATGCTTATACAAATCTACTGCTTTCCCCGTATCAAGGGACATAAACATTCAAAACACCGAACGGAGTCACAAGAATTCCCGGGAGATCGCAAGAAACAGGGGTAGTCGAAATCAGTGTGTGCTGTGCGCGGTTCGAACGCGAAGGGAGCGAAACTGTTTGACCAGTAGCTGTTTACTTAGCAGGCTGTGTACGCCTGTGTACTTCCATGCGTGTTTGTTCGTCAAGCAGTGCAGCGATTTGAACTCTCTCTCCCTCTCTCTTCTTCTCTGATCTCTGACCTCGTACTATTAAAGATGGATAATGTCCACCGTTAGTTCAGAGATTTTTTAATTTTTTAAACATAAACAAGTTTTTCCGATAAAGAAAGTAGATGTTTCTTTGAATATTTTTTAAATTAATATTACAGAATCGTAACTTAACTGTTAGCAATATTTGCCTTGGTTTGACAGAAATTCATTATAATTATGTACAAATAGTAAAGTGGCCATTCGAAACAAAACTCAACTTTTTCCAAGCATCCTCCGATACTAAAAAAATTTCCGTCCCAGCGCTTTTGCGCAAGTATTCTTCCGGCGCGTAAATCCTCCGCCGAAATTGGGTACGAGGCAAGTTTGGCGAATCCGGTTTCCACCTTTCCAGATCCCTCTCACAACGACATAATTGCGCCGAGCGCAAGTTTTGTAATCATCGCACGTAACAACGCCCTGCCCAGGAAAACTTCGGATCGTCTATTCGGCGAGCACGCCCAAGCCCATCTCCCAAAGTCTGAGAATCACTCGGCGAGGCCTTTTTTTTATTCTCGTTTATTGTTTTCCTCCGTCTATCCGTCTTTAAGCGTGATATACGCGCGATAGTAGTACCTTAACTGTGCTTCTTTTTTGTTTTTTTTCTTGAACAAAGAGCTTCATTCGATAATTTGTCATTTGGATATTTGAAAAAAGATTTTGTAGAATTATAAAATAATATCAAATGATCAATATCCAGAATATGGTAAAAGATTAATGTATAAGATAATGTATTGATTATAAATATTCAAAGATTAAAGGAAATGATTTTATACCTTTTTTAAAAATATAAGTTTACTGAATTCGACTTTTTTATGTACTCGTTTAAAATAATCCTCTAAGTAAAAATTCAGTGCGCCAAGATCTTTTTTAACGAACTGTTTTGATATATCACAAGATTAATACACTCAATACTTACTTAAAAAAAAACTAATTTTTACTTCTCACAATTAAAAATGTAATAAATACAACATGTACACTAATATTTGTCGCCTTTACTTCTCTTGGGCAACAAAATCAACCCTTGCATTAAGTACATGCTTATCACACTAATTGTGTAATGTTCTATTTTCTTATCGTACATTTACCTTTTCTTAATCTAAAGTTAAGACCGAAAAGAAAGTTTTAACGATTATACACTATGTTCATCATTCTCTTGTTTACTCTTTACTTTTTTCTTCATCAATTTCCTCTCTACTTCTTTCTTCTTATATTTCTAAAATACTCCTCCTTAAATTCTTTTCGCCTCTTCTCAAACTTCATTAAGAGATCGGTAAACTTTCTCTCCTCATCCTTTCCGAAAAACTCAAACCCTTGCATAGGGTAGAAAAGTTTGGTTCGTTAGCGGTGCCGACCGCTGCTGAAGTGGTTTTGAACACCTAATATTTAGCGCCGCAAACGCCATGAAATTTCGCTCCAAGAGATAACTTCTTCGACGCGCCGCGTAATCGCCTCGTTACCGCTAATGAAATCATTAATGGCTGAACTAGCCGAGACTTTCAGCCGCTGCGTGACACACGTGCACGCTGCTGGTTTATGTTTATTGAAATAAGATAAATTTTTTATCGGGCATACCAATCATTAAATTTTTATTGGAGCACCGTCGAAATTTTCAAAGCCGAATCAAAGGGCCTCGAATGGTTTTATTGGAAATTTTAAAATTTTTGCGGTTATAGGACTTTTTTTATCGGTAGTATCGTAAAATTTTTTAAGGCTCAATTTGGCAAAGGATTGGGTTATTAAAATTATAGACATTTTATGGTTACGTATACCTTTGTTCCAAAATAGGCATTGTTCTAAAAATTTCATAGTTTTTATTTTTTTTATAATTTTAATAACATATATTTTTGAAAAAAAATAAAATAAAATTTGTGCCTGACCACAGTCAATGATTACTACTTAAAAAGGATGGTAAAAAAATCTTCAAAAAATATTTGTCTTTTAATAGTAAGATTTTCATTTGCCAATCAAAGTATCAACTGTAAGTAGCGAAGTTTGCTAAAGACCCCAACGAAAAGCAAAATTTTCGCATCCGAATCGTCTTAATATTCAAATTTTACCGGTATCTTAAGCCCTTAAATAAGGAGAATTAAAGGGAAGAGATTCTTATGGTGAAGCCAAACGCTCGCGTCCGACTGACGGTGAACTTATACTACTTAAGCAAGAACAGCAGTAAAGGTATCGTAACCATAAAAGTTATAAGAGCTAACACTCCTTTTTATGAAAAACCTTTTAGCATAATTAGTTAAAACTTTTTATTGGTTACTAGCAAAAGGATTCTAATGTAATCAAATATAAGTAAGTCGAATTTTATTCGTTACTCTGGGTAACAATTATTCCTATATATATATTTAATAGTACTACATTACTATTGAATATTAAATTATTATAGAACGTCTATTAATTGAATTTATATAATGACATGAGTAGTAGTAATACATAATTAATTAATGATTAATGCTATTTTTATTAAATTTTGGTAATATTATATAAGTTTTCTTATATAAATTATTTTATTTTTTTATATTTCTGTTTAATTGTTTTATATCTTATTTATTAATTAGTCAAAACCTAATTTTCCTTTTAATTATAAATTAAGAACATTTAAGTATTGATTGACTGTTAATTCGCATTCAAGTACTTATAAATTTTATATAAAATAAATTTCCTCTTAAATTATTCGTCTTTTTAAATTTAATAGTATAAAATATAATTATATTTTATTGTTGAAAATTTATTCATAATTTAATTGGCTGAAAAGCGATCTGTTCTATTATTTCCACTACACGGCCGTATAATCTCCTTTTTTTTATAAAAAATTCGATGTATGCAAAATGTATTTTGATAAATTATGGCTTCCATAGTCATTATATACTGATAAACGATATTTTTATCAGTTATGTTGCCGGCTTGAATTTAACGAGTGGTGCACTTAAATAGAATCATGCATAAGCGATAATTTGAAAATAAATTATTAGCTAATATTACTCATTAAAAGCTAATAAATGGATTTCATATTATTTAAAACCAGTTTTTAAATTTTATCAGTATTTTTATATTATGATAAATTAACAAAAATCGCTCTTTACTTCTATTTCAGCGTATCGTTTTTCTAATGAAGATACATTAAACTATATTTTACATTACAAGAGCCGAGGTAAAGTGGTGTAGTAAATTACAAAGTCAACATTCCCTTATAAAGCTTATTCATCGAATAAATCTAACTATGAACCGCAATTCCATGAAATTAAAAACAAAAGCTCCACTAACACAGCATAAATCTAAAAATTTTCAAGATCCTTTACTCTCCTAATTAGACCAAGCGCATCAAACGGAAGCACAATTTATTCTTTAAAAGCGCCAACAGTAATCAGCCCCTTCCTAAATCTTCCAGCAACGCAGAGTTCCTGGCCGCAGAGGTCTCCGAGTAGCGCAGCCTCTCCACCCACGCACTCACCCTCTCTCCCTCTGTATCACAGCGCGTAGTTCCGCGCGAACGCGGTTGCGGCTGCCTCTCTCGCACCAAGCCGCAGCAAACCTCCGCGCGGCAGTACATTAGCGCCGAGTTCGTCAGCAACTATACACGCGGCCGGCCATTAGGAGCCCCGTCAGTTTGCTTTATTAATGGTAATCGCGAATTTAGCACCCGGCCAGCTCGACGGTTAAGCGCGAGAGCTTAATCATCGAGGCGGGGAGGGGGGCTTAAAAATAACGCGGTCAGAGATGGCCGATGATGAAGGGAATTGCGGAGGCCCGCGCGCTGCGGCTGGTTGATCGGCAAGGTTTTTGAATCATTGATGAGCTGGAGTGTTGCATTTTTTAAAGGTGGGCAGGAGCGTCCTTTTGCGGATTTTCCGATTGAGAGGATTTTCGTGGTTGCGGTCGGTCAATGTTTGATCCTTTGACGATTTTGAATCGCAGGCGTAAACCGAATGGCGAATTAAGTAATGCTTTTACAATGAAAATGAAAATTTTACTATTTTATTGTAATGAATAAATTATTGTACGATTAGAGAAAGCTTTTGATTAATAAGCTTTTAAATGGTATTATTTTTACTATTTTTTTTTTATTTGTTACATTGTTGACTTCTTCTTATGAAAATAAAGATTTCACTACTTAATTCTAATGAATAAAATATTGTAAGATTATAGAAAGCTTGTGATTAATAAGTCTCTAAATGACATTATTTTTATTATTATTTTTTGTTACATTGTACTTTATTGAATCTTCTTTTAGAATCTAGCAATGATGCTACCTTTTTTCTTCAGTGTTAAGTTGTCTATAAAAGTTTGTGGATTGTCAAACCTAAAACTATAAAAAGCTATTTCAAAATGAAATCCTTGTGATAAGGCGAACAAAAATCTTTTGATTGTACCACGCTTTGAAGAGATATAAGATAGCAGCATTTTACGAAGCTTTATTGTTTTCTCGAGAAACTCACCTTTGACAGCGGAGGATAAATGGATTCCTTACCGTATGCAGCGAAGATCATCTTGAGACACATATGAGAAATTGTCTACTCTAGAAAGATCAAATATTGGAATTGGTTTTTATTCTCTGGGACGTTTTCCACTTTAATAGAATACCCTTCGTCGCTGAAAATAGCCTGTTATTTTTGAAAAATCGAAAGCCGAAAATTAGTTCTTTTCTGTCAAAAAACAGTGGATTGACTTATCCAAAAATAAAATAAGTGACCTCAATTATCATTTTTCTTAGGCAATCTATCTTTTCCGTACAGTAAATATACTTAACCAATACTAAAATGAGTGCCTACATTAATTATCATCGTTTTAAATAGCACCATTTTAAGCGTCAAAATTAAAATTCCCATCAACCTATATCACCTCGATGGCGCCTCATCACGTTCGAAATTCGACCAATCCTCTCTGACCCAGATTACAAGAGCCAGTTTCATCGCTAAAGTCCAAAACCCACATACCCTACGTACACACGTGCAGCAAACGGGCAATTCGATAAAAAATCCAAATAGCCGGTAACCGTTCGACTGAGAGCCGCGGGTCACACGCGCGTAATTATCCCTCGATATTTCACTCTAATTCGGCCGGCTCGTCGTCGTATGCGCATAGCCACGCGCAGAGCCGCAAGCCGGGCCGGCGCCAAATGTACAGCGCGGGAAAACACGAGAGTGGGCATAAACGTCGCGTAAATTGGCCGGAAGTGTGCGCACCTGGTGGTCCCGCGCCATTTGTCACAGGCCGCGCCCGAGATGAACATCGCGGCCTCGCCGCGAACACCTCGTAATTTACGGTTAAGTCGAAGCTTGCGAGCTCCGGAGGCTGAGGATAATTAGTGGATACTGCTGCGGTTGGCTGATATGCTTGTTTTTATGGTGTTTTTTTGTGGTCTTTTTTTGTGATGAGAAAAAATTTAATGATGGGAAGGGGGTTGAGATTAGATAATGGTTGCTTTTGGGAACAAAGTGTTTGAAAAGGTTGAAATTTTAGTTTGAAAAAGTAAAATTAGTTTATTATTCAATCTTAATTAAGAGAATAAGAAAGATAAATAAAATGTTGGTCCATCTACAGATAAAAATTTTATATAAAATCTACTGTACTAGCACAGCAAGTATGGAACGCGTTCGATGTACGTAAAAAATGATGGTATAGCAAAGTAAAGATTGCAGTGGTTTCAAACAAATAAACTCTATAAAATTGCGTTATCTTGCTAGCATGATAATTTTTATGAAAAAATTGTATCTGACTATGAAATTGAACCATAAGACTAAAATCAAATCCATGATTCCTATACCTGTTATTTCTATTACTAGCTTTCCTATTAACAATATATTTTCAAACTCAACCTTTTTCAAATATTTAATCGTCCTTTAAGGTATTCTATTAAGACTAAACTACAAACCTAATTATAACATTTTTCAATTATAAGCTTTCTATTAATATAAATGAAATAAAAAATATATATTTGCAAATCAATTTACTTTTAAAAATAGTTTTACGAACCTTAGCCGTACTGAAATCTATCAGTTCACTCCCTTCAGACGAGTATCTTCATTCTCGTCTTCTCTTCCTATCTCTTAGCTTCAAAGTCAACGGCCGAATCTCCCTCGGGGTATTAAAGCCTACGACCCTTCCCTTTAACGTACCTATATCAGCCCTCTTGAAACTGATAAGACTTTAATTCGCTTAGAATAGCGATAAATAAATTACGACCGGGATTACTTTGCGAACAGGAGACGCGCGTTCGCTTTGCGTAACCTCAATTGCGGCTCCGTTAATGAAGATGAATGACGCTTCTGAGCTCCTCTGAATGTATATACCCATAAGCCAGCAAATCAATTATCGGTACTGCAGGATCGATACACTTCCTAGCTGGAACCCTGCGATTTTATTTCGCTTTTTTTTCGCTGTATACATAAAAAGAAGTGGAGTGGAAAATAGAAGCTTGGGGCTTCGCGTTTGTCTTGAGAATGTGAGTTTGTTGGGAAGGTTTTTTTTCGACGTTGATTGAACGTTGCGAAAGATAATAGTTAATGTAAAATGGGCAGGTTTAAAAATAGCGATTTTTCATTCATTTTTCTCGCTACCATAAAACCTGAAAGCTAGCTATTCTCTCGAAAAAATTAACAACAATTATACATTTAAAAAAATACATCTCTATAAAAGCGTCAATACATTCCTCTATTTTTAACAAGTACCAAGCATGAAATCACACATATTTATCCACTTATAAAACAAATGGCCTGATCCGGAAGCTTTAAATTGGAGAAAAATAGCCCATTATACGATACTTTATAAAGCCAACGGTATATATGAATCTTCCATTTCATTTTTTCTTCCTGCGAAATAACAAAAATAAAAATTCATTGAAGAGAGGGAAATAAAAAAACGGCAAAGCGCTTGCGAGTAGGACACAAACGGCAACGTTTGTATTTCGTTAAAAGCTTTTGCTCGTTTAGTCGTTCAGTCGCTGGTGTATATATTGTTGCCAGAGGAGCGAGGTAGGGATTCAGAGCTCTCACTACTAATGGTTCATTTTAAAATTTCCCTGAGTACGGTTGCGTGTGCGTTCATATGTGTGTGTATGTAGGTGTGAGTGCGCTACATATGCGAAAGAATGTTTTTTAAATACCTATAAAAATAATTTCTTATTAAGGCTTTAAAAAGTTGTTTTAATTATTTAGCTTAGAAATAATTATTCCTTTTTCTTTGCGGATATATAAAGATTTTTAAAAATTCTAAAAATTTTAATACCATGAAAATAAGTTTTATTGCAAACGCCTTATTTCCTAAGTGATAAAAAGAATTTAAAAAATCATATTTTTAATGCGTTATTTTAGAAGAATAATTGTTTGTATCTTTATGATTCGTGACTTATTGAAATATATATGTAGAGAGAATTATCAATAAAGCATGATGTAAAATATTGCGATTATTAGCAAAACATAAATTAAAATCATGGTAATAAACATATGAAATTTTACCAATTGGCTTGTTGAATATTGTTCTCCTTACATCAATATTTATTTTTAAATAACTTTGTGAATTCTTTTATATTTGATATTTTTTGTGAGCATACACCTGCGTCACTTTATTGTAGAAAACTGATTTGATTATGCAATTATATAAAATTCTAAGCAAACTGTAAATATGCAAATAATCTCGAATTATATTTTATTCATAAAATCCAAATAGATGAAAAACATATACTGAAAATATGATTTTAATTAGTTTATAAAAATTATAAAAAAAAATTCCACTTTGTTCAAATGAAAAATTCAACTCTTTATTGAAACTAATTGAACCAGACTAGACTAACCAAACTTAAAAAACGAATAGACCTGTGCTACATAAATAGTTTTCTGATTTACATAATTTTGAATTTATAATTTATCCATAATTTTATATGAATCGTCTATATAAGTTTTATTAAGAGAAAATCGATAAATAGATTTTACATCTATTTTCTTATAGACAAGTAAATAGTAATGAATTTGACAGCGTATTTTTTTTAGTACAAAATAGCCAATATCAGTTTTTACTCACAAATTTTATTATTCATTACTTCTCTTACTAATGAACTTTAATTCAATGTTTGCAAATCAAATTTAATTATTCCTATATTTTATAACATTTATTCCAATCAAACATTTTTTCTATTATATAGGAAGCTAAAATGCTAAAATGCTATTTTTAATGAACATGCTTTACAGCACTTCCATAGTTTAATTTCATTAATCTGACTTTCAATATTTTTTTAATACCAGTAAAAAAAGCAACTGTTAATAGATAGAAAGCCTTTTGAAAAACCTCTTTTTCAATTTTTTTCAAAAAGCAGTACCATTAAATTTAAGACACGAAGCCTTTATGAAAGATTGCCGGTGGCACTACACACTAGCCGCATAATGGTGATTACGTTTGATCACCCGAGATCAATTAATTACGTTGGCCGATTGAAACCCATTGGCAGAGTTCTCAGAGATGACGCAAGAGAGGGACAACTCCGTTATAGGGTATTAAGGGAAATTTCGGAGAAAGAGACGTTTCCGAAACTTAACGGCTGACGTTATGGGAGCAATTCATTATTATAGCTCAATTTTCGAGAAATTTTTATGATTCACCTTGATTGTACAAGAAACGATAGATTTCGAAAGCTTTAAAGAGTGATATTTACAGTGTAACTTTAAGGATAAAGTTTTATAACAAATGCAATTGTTATCATATTTACAACAAAATTATATTAGAAGGAAAATGCATGTTTAAAGGAAATATTTCGGAAATTCATATCAAAGGTACAGAATAAAAATAATAAAAACTCATATCATTATCGTTTATTTTAACGTCCAATAAATATGCAATTTGCAAATTTTACTATAAAAATATAACTTTAAATAATTAGATGATTTCAAGTTTCGCTCAAAAGAACGTTGAAATTTGAATAATAATCTTCAAAATATATGTTGTAATATATGTTTCACCAAGTACTTGAAAGTACAGAAATAATTTTTTTTTTTATTTAACTTATTTAACAACATATAAAATAATGAATAACAAATTAATATTTAAATTTTAAGCAAACATGCACGTATTTATATAAATAAACTTACAAAACTCCTTTATAAAAGTTTAATATGTACTGTACTGTTTAATGTTTATTCGTCTCCTAATTGGCTAAAATATACATTTTTTTATTTGATTTCGATTCGTTAACACATCTCAGCCTAGCTAATCTAATCTCTGGTTCCGTAGTCGCGATATTAAAAGAAAACTGATATTGCTTTTATCTCAAATTGAATTTTCAGTTTTAGTTACGACGGACTACAAATAGTGTCCGCTTCTCTTGATTTTATTTTTGATAATCATTGAAAAATGAATCTTTATAGGCGCAGATAAAATAACATTTATGCGAATTTCATGTAATATGCAAATATGAATGATTGTATTACGATATGTATATGGTGGAAAAAGTAATTTAAAATAAAATTTACATCACAATCTTTTATATTCCATTAAAAACTTGAGTTTTATTTTTGAAAAATAATACAAACATTGTAAAATTCTATGTCAGAAACTTTATATTGTTGTTAAAATTACAATTAAAATTATTTAATATCAATGAATTAAATAGAAATATATTAAAATTCCATTATAATTATTAAAACTAACAAATGAATATTGTCCAAAATGAATAATTTGTAATGCTGTAAAGCTTATCTTAACTCATCATCTCGTAAAATCTTATACCTAGCTTTAAATTTTCTGTTAGAATGACGATTGATTAACTCGTTCAAAACTTGAAGAACGGAAGGTGAGGATGCCGATAAGAAAATCTGCGCAGCTAGTATCATCAATCATCGGCTCTTTTCACACGGCGAAGTCGATTTTCGCCTAATCCGGCATAAAGATTGCTCCAAGACGACAAAGTGTCTTACATTTCTTAGCCAACATGCAGGAACTGAGATAAATAGGATGACGAACGAGCTGCTACCGCTGCCTCTTTGACGACGTGCTTTTTCATTCTTTTCCTTTTCAATATATAACAAATTTGATTTTATATTTATGTAGCGATAAAGGAAAATTACATTTTTTAGAATAGATTATTTAATTGAAATAAGTTAATGATGTGCAAATTAAATCAAAGCTACCGCTGCCTCTTCGACGACGAGTTTTTTTGTTCCTTTTTAATATGTAACAAATTTGATTTTATATTTTTGTATAGCAAAGTAAAATTACATTTTTTAGAATCGATCAATTAATTGAAATAAGTTAATCGCGTGCAAATTAACTTAATTGCTACAATAAAGCTGATTTCTTTTTTAACAAATATAATTTTAAAGCTATATTAAGAAATATGAAAAATGAAGTTTATTCATTAAACTTTTTAAAAAGAAAATTGGTGCTATTGTTTTTTAGATTGCATACCCTGCAAATACATCGTTGAGTTTAATGGAAGGAAAGAACTAATTTTCTGGAATACGAAAAAGTATTCGTTCAAACTGCATTTCTCCTTTAGAGCCAAAGACATTGGAAGTACTTAGACATGCATAGAATTTTTTAGTGTCCCGCTAAAAGTGGAAAGGTATATCGCGATAAGAAGAATTCTCTTTTAAGAATTTTGTCCTTAAATATCTTCATCTCTTGTAATCTAATGTTAAATATAAGTTCTTAAAAATAATTACAATTTTTATATTGTATAATATATATTTTTTTTTATTGTTTGAATAAACAAAACTCTACTACGTGAGAACAATATTTCTTAAAGTAATTCGTCTTTAATAATAATTAAATAATAATAATAATTAATATTCTCTGGAATATTATAGATGTAATATTTTTATTACAAATTTTATTTTCAAAAGTTATTAAAACTACAAATTTGTGAAAAGAATTTATAATAAAGCTTTGAATTTCTATTACACTTTTAGAAATAAAATTTGTTCTTTAATACATTGTACAATTTTCTAGTTAATATTTTTATCTATTCAAAATCAGAATATACTTTACAGGTGCCTTACCATACTCGTCTGTTTCCACTTACTACCACGGCACTAATCAGTATTACAAATGTTATTCATCAAACAATTACCTTTCCAACAAAAAACTTGAACACCTTAATTATCTCACCAGTCAAACTGCCACACCAGTCTCTCTACCGTACTCCACGATTAAACCAACCCCCAATCCTTTTTCCACCAAACGGAAAGACCCCCCGTCCCCTCGCAAAAAACGCTCGGCTCGAAAAACTCCAGCCAGCCGTCAACCGGCCATCAATTACTCAACGTACTACAATTTTTGCTCTCGGTCAAACCAGTCCCCGTGTATTTCGCGGGCTCGAAAAAAAACCGCGCTCCCGGCGACAGCCGGAAGTTCGGCAGCTTTGCTCCTCCGGCCGGCCGCGTACAATGGCTCGCTCGCGCGTCCGCGGCTCGTCAAACGCGCTCTCTTTCTCACTCTACCGCATGCAACAGGTGTATTCGCCTGTTCTCGCTGAAACACCGCGAGCTGGAATACAGAGAGGCCAGCTGCGCGAGAGCCGAGGAGCTGTGCCGGACTGGGCCGTGCTGGGTCAAGCTACTAGGGAGGGCGTTTCGAGTGACAGATTATTTTTGGAAGGAGATTACATGGGGCTTTTGCATTTGAGGGGTGTAGCGTTTGGATTAGTCGATATAATGTGGTTGTACTGTTTTACGTTTTGTTTTCTTTAAGTAACTTCTGACATGTTGTCTTAGTTGACTCGGTGCTTTGTTGGGCAGAATATCCTTATTGATTGGTGTTGTAGGATTATAGAGTACTTTACCCGAAGGACTTATCAGTACTAATTTTCAAAAATTAATAATTATTTGTTATAAAATATTAAATAATTTCTCATAAACTTTTAAAAGATTTACGAATTTCAACAGGCTAAAGACAGAGCTTAATGCTGAAGACTACATCAATCAAAGAAAAAATTTACTTTAATACAAAAATTGAAAAAAATATCTTCGCTGAATTCAACTCACTTCACTAGTCTGAATGAGATAACGTACATTCTGACTTTTGAGCTAGAAAGTCTCATTGTCCCCTTTGCTGTCTGTGTTAAAGCATTGAACTGCTGAACAATTGACTTGTCTTTGATTGAAGACATTGCAATTTCTAAGTATCTCTTGAGAGAACGTGTTTGCCGTAGTGTAGTTAAAAAAAAGATGTAACAAGTTTCTTGAAAAAAGAATTGGTTTTTTTCTTTAAAAATTGTTCAATACTTATCATTGCAGTGCAACATTTTTAATTACGGGAACTTGAATAAAGAACTGTAGAAGACTTCTAAGTCTCCTAAGGACCACCTCTTAAATTGTTAGCAAAACTTTACAATTAACTGTTTTCGAAGTACTGCTATTTTATTCTCTATTAAATTTCTCTATTAAATTTAATTAAAAGAAATTTCTAGATGATGAGCGTGTGGATATCTTTAATAAATTGACGTTTATGTATGTGGCAACTAAATAAGCACTTTAATCAAACAAATCTCAATATTGATATGCATCAAATTTGCATCATAATTGAATATAATGATGGATTTTAGATTATAGGTTTTCATTATAAACGGAAATTAGCGTGTCGCCACGCAATGTTTTAAGTAATATTATTAATTAATGTTATAAATTGAAAGAGAAAATGTTTATTAAAAAGTATAAATAAGTAAAGATCTTTATAAATTACTACTAATTACGATTTCGGCTTTTATTTTATCAAAGATATTAAGATAAATTTTGTAAAAGATTACAGAAAGGAAAAAAGTATTTTGAAGTAATTCTACAACTTTTTGCAAGGTTTCACAATCTGATTACTGAAGCTATTATTATCTTTTTCCTTTCTGCGTTGTAATCATTTATTTTCATTGGAGCTCCATCAAAAGCGAGCACCAAAAATACCTCCAACACTCCACAGTAACCAGTCCAAAAAAATCCCGACTATTTATACGCAACAGCAACTGTGAAATACCCTTCGAATCAATACGTCATCCACTAAACACGGGAACGCTCAAGGATCACTCTAAAGCCTCGGCAGCCTCAATACCCAACGCCGAGCGAGCGTGCCAAATCTCGTCTCTTACACCAAAGCATTCATTCATTCTGCTCCCCTCCCCTTTTCTCCAATAATATCGAGCGGCCGCGCTTGCGTTAGGCGAACGAACGCCAAATATAATTTCCCCCGTCTGGCCTCATTGTTTATGTTAACGGGGCCGCGGAGAGGCGGGGGGAGGCGCGATAACAGTTTCCGTGCTGACGCGGCGCAGGCCGAAGTGACGATAATGATGCGCTCGCCCAATTCGCAGCTCGTTGCGCCGCAGCACACGGCGTCATTAGCCTCTGCGAGCCAGCTTCCAGCGCGTGATGATTTCGTTCGTTTTGATAATTCGCGAGGCTTGGGATTTGGAGGACAATGCTTGAATGAAGTTTTGGGGGTGGGCTTATAATTTGAATTTTTGATTGCATAATTTTTTGTTTAATAGTCGAAGCAGACTGGTTTGATGTTTATTATTATAAATAATATTTGTGCATTTTTAACTTTGGTGACCTTTTAATCTACACCCATACGTAAACTTACGTTATGCGTTTTACTGTATCAATTAATATTTTTTATATATTAAAATATAAAGAAAACTGGAGTTTCAGATCTTATCGTTTTAGACACTCAATTTATTTATATGTTTAACTTTATTTTAAGGAAATATGAAAATAAAAACAAACCTTTTTTATATACCTGAGAAGAAACTTGTATACATTTATATAAATATAAATACATACAATCAAGGTAGAAGAAACAAGCTTTTTATTTGTTTTTTACAAAATTATGAAGTCGGTTAAAAATGTACGTCTTTATTTGAAATTAAAAATAATTTAAGGTTAAGCAACGAAAATGTACCAGCAATGTACTCCTAACTTAGCTTATTGTATTTTATGAATTTCTATTAATAATGTAATAGATAGAGTAGATTGAAAAACAGTCACCAACATTAATTCTTTACTTCATGACAATCTACAATTAGTCTGAAGCTTAATACTAACATTCATAATTCAAAAGATTAAAAAATCTGCTATAAATAACGGATAATAATAAGTCTGAATGGAATCCTCAATTTCTCGTATTTTATTGTGCTCGCATTATAAATAAAATATTTCACGTTTCCTTTATGAAGCAGTCTATCACTACTAACCTTTCTCTATATTAAAAGAAAAAAATCTAGAATAAGCGTTTGATTTGTGTTTCCAAGCGTAAATCATAACCGGGAAAATTTACGAATCTGTTCAATAGCACTCCAGTCCGTGAAATCGAGAACGAAAGATTTATGAATAAAATAATATATATGAAAGAATCGGACATTCTTTTTCAATAGCTCTTCTATTTTTGCACATTTCCGAATCCGGCGAACAGTATTAAAGCATTCCGTTGAATTTTCTCGATAATAAATTAAAAATATTTTAATTAATATCCTCGTAATTTTAATGGTCGGCAATTTCAGAAAAATAATTTTAATATTTTAATAATTCAACATCCACCTCTCTCATATTTATTTAACCCGAATAAACTATGAAAGAAATTCTGAATAATTACAAACAGTTGATTCCTTATACCAACGATAAATCAAAACTATTCACACGCATTTCTCTCTCTCTCTCTCTCTCTCTGCATTCATCAAGCGAGCCCATATTTCTAATAGACGGCCTCCTCCCTCGAAATCTGCGGACTCGCCCGAATCCAAAAAGCTTTTATCCCAGCTCCCATAGAAATCCAAAAAATGTCCAGGAAAAATTCTGCCGAGAAAAGCGAAAAATTCCCGAAGCGCAGAAATCCGGCGCGCGGTCGCGCGAGACAGACAGTCCGACAGACAGAGATTAAGATTCATTTATGAAAGAGATAGAGGCCGCCGGATCCTACTACACGGACGCTAGGCGCGATGAATCAGTGCGACGAGTGCGCTCCCGGTGATTTACAATCGCCGGCGCTTGCGCATTCCCAGGACAGAAGGAGAAGCGCGGAACTATAAAGTCCGCCGTGGCGCCTACTGCCCGGAGAGAGAGAGAGAGAGGGTTTATGGCCGTTATACGTGAATTTATCGCGCGATCGACGCTCGGAGGCTGCGCGAGAGTCTCGTCGTTTACCGGAGATTTTTAGGGCCGCGATATTCAGTCAGCGTTTACACCAGCGCGATTTATTCGATGTTTCTCGCTTTGTAGTTTTTCGTTGGAATTTTATTTTTTTTTTTTTTTTTTTTTTGTAGACGAATGGATGGGGAATTCTTTTGGAGTTTTTGTTTGCGGTTGTAAAGGGTTGGGAATAAATGGATAAGCACTTTCGAAATTTTTAACCTTTTTTTATTCGGATGTTTAAACGAAAAAATCTTTGCTATGTGAAAAATTTTTTCTAATATTTGTTTTTTAATAAAATTTAAATAAAATGTTTAATAAATAAATTATTTTTTATGTTTCAGGTACGTACAAAAGTCAAGTGTAATTGTCTCATATAAATAGGTAACGTACACCCTTTTCATTTATGCAATTTAAGAAAACGTTAACAAAATAAATCACTAAATGACGTTCCGAAAAATGAACAAGTAACTATCCGTAAACTGAACGCTACAAACGGATCTTGCGCAAAGATCAGCATCGCCGTTAATACAACTTTGTTCCAGCATCCCAGCTCCTTTCAATCCTCGTCCTTTTTTCTCCATCAACGCCCAGCAACAATCGGGACTCCTCGAAAAGCTGGGCGAATCGCGAAAGCCCTTACTTGTCCTCGCTGCTCGACAAAGAAGGTCATTGTTCCCTCCCTCCTCGTCTTCGATAAAACGCGGTGCCACAACCGAGGCTACAAGGGGCTTTTCGTTTCGATACAGCCACGTGGCCTTGCCAGCCATTGTCGTGCTCAGCTCGAGCGCCCGCAGCTACGGCGCTTTGACTTTGACGTCGCCGGATCATTACAATAGGGCCGACGATGACGTGGCCTCGCAAAACAATGAAGTGCAGCGAAACAAGTCCATTGTTCCGCTGCGGATTTTGGGCCCGGGGATTACAACGCCGGGGCCAGGAATGCGCAACCGGTGCCGGAGCTTTGTTCCAGCCGGCGGCGATCAATTATTTCGGTACAGCGCGCCCCGATTATCCCGGCAGGGCATAGGCGTTATCGCGCGCTGGACGCCAGCAGGATGTTTTGTTACGCGGGGAAATTAACCGTTTTGTTGGGCAGAGCAAGAGAGGATCGTTACAGAGGATGAAGATGAGGGAGTGACGCGAGGTCGATTGAAAGCGAGCTTGTTACGCCAAGTTTTTAATGGGATTTTTCGCGCGTCGAGGAAGTCGATGAAATAATGATTGGTAAGCTGATTTTGCACGTGTAGCGCAGCGTGCGGCTGTAGCCTTTTCGGATCTACATTGTTAATGTGCACGAGAACAATCGTTTTAGTGCGGGCTGCAATTGATTTTCATGCTATTGTTAATGCACGGGCATAATCTTAATCCGAATAGTGGACTGGTAGTATTGGAGGTATCGTAGAATTAACTAAGTAATTAATGCGCATGGTTATATTTGATTCATGAAATGTAAAATATATATATAAATTTTGTATTAGATTAAGAAAGGTTTATAAAATGTTAATGGATTTAAATATTTATACAACATTATTTCAGAATCAAATATTATTACGTTTATCTGTTAATATTAACTCAATATATTCTGGAGAACTAATTATATAATTTCAATTTAAATCAAATGTATCGAACATACTTAGAAATAATACTGTATAAATAAACTCTATTTATTATGTATGTCTCTTAACAACCAAATGCAGTTTTATCGAGGGCCATGATTTGGTATAGAGATAGAACATTTTAGTACATTGCTAATATTAATAAAAACTCATACAAGAATTTACTAAGATATAAAATAAAAATTCTAAAAATATGTTTTACCTTATTTTGCAACAGTTCTTATCAGATATTAAGGCAAAGTGAAAGGGTCGAGTAGATATCTATACAGAATATTATATGGAAAAGACCCAAAAATTATGTTGCAAATATGAAGAAGATCAGTTGGAAAAAAATTTTTCTTAAAAATTGTATGTATAACTAGAATCTGATGTTGCCCGATTTTCAGAAAAGTTTCTCTGACTTTTAAAAAAAATTATTGATGTTAAGATGTCGGTAAACGTGTATTTTGATATTGATATTTTCTAGTATATATAATTTTTTAAACAAAACCAGTGGAGCATTTCTAAAAATCGGACAACATCAGCTTCTAGTAAAACATTCGATCTTTAGAAAAAAAAATTTTTTAACTGATCTAATTAATATTTACAACATAGCTTTTGGATTCCTGTATAATATTTCGTATAGATATCTGCTTGACCCTCTTACATCTCCTTAAGGCGATATGAAATGGGTGGGGTAGAAATCTACACAGAATATTTTACGGGAACCCAAAAATTATGTTGTAAACA